>JARBEQ010000018.1:77544-95014 GCA_030265355.1 Tritonia tetraquetra | reverse complement strand
CAATATTTACTGTTGCCTTGGTGGTAAACCCCTCAGCTATAAGGAAACTGAGCAGATCTTGCCACATTAGGCGGACATTAATACAACCAATATATATATATATAAAGGCAGGGACTGCGTCATTCTATTCAAAGCAGGCCCACAAACACAAAACAACAAATAGATTAATTGTAATTATACTCATGTCTGATTGGACCTAAATGTCTCAAAACCGTTGGAAAATCTGATATCAAATAAATACTAAATTTCACATGCTATCATGACTGTACTACAATATAATGAAAGCAGTTTTCAAGAGCATAATCATTTTCCTTTGGTTAAGGTGGAAAACTGAATCTGCTATTTTGCAGCAAAGTGGTGTCCCTTTAGACATTTGTGATCTAAAAATTCCATGCTGAAAATATTTACCTGTTTTGATAACTGTAGTACATGGTATCTCTTGCAATGGTACATAATTGTTTGCCATAGCAACAAAGCACTTGGGGACAGAAAACATATTTACGACCGCAACAATAGCCTAATGATTGCATCACTCCATCAATTTCCACTTCAAATACTTCGGACAGCTGAAAAAAAATAATAACAATGAAATCAGAATAATTAAATGAACAGGTGATAATAGTTTTAATGGCTAAAATTTGGTAAAATTATGGAGAAGAACCATTGTCCCTATTCCCTTAATATAGACCTGTCAACCCTCGGAGACTGAAATTGGTATTCCTTCAGCCCAACACTAGTATTTTCTACAAAAAGTCGCGCAAACGATCTTTCTTTCTTTCTTCTTCTTTCTAACATTCCATTTTCAGCAAAGGCTCAAATATTGGGCGATGGTCACATTACCATCTCTCTATAGATTAATCCCCAGATACTAGTGTAGGAATGGCCATTATGTAATTCTTTCCCACATTAAACAGTAAACATACCTGCCAACCCCCAAACACATGTAATACGTGTAAAAAAAACTAAGAAGTTATTACTAACAGATAAAAGATAAAATGCTCCAAGAAAAGCTTTTGATGTAAAATTCACAAATTGAATTTGAACCTCAACAGTTTAGAAATTGTCTATGAAAGCCCCTTTTCATGAAAAAAAAATTCAAAAAAATCCATATCACCAACATCTGGCATTCATTGCTAATTCATGGATAACATACACATATAATTTACTTTAATGATGAACGAGAAGAAAAGAAGGGTGGGGGTGCGGTCGCTTAGATCGTCCCAAAAATTTCTCGAAAGGTCTTATTATTACTATCAGATCCGCAGTGTCTAGATTCGACATCGTAATCTGACTTATACCCCATTTCATCTCTCGCCAAACTATTAAATTTCGAAGACAATAATCACAAGACAGGATTTAAAGTAAACGAACGCACAAATGATCGGAATGCGTCAACAATCAACAAATGACGGACACATTGTATCGGAACGGAAATTCGAAAATGCTCCATTCTTTTTTTCAGCAAAGCGATACCTTTTATTGGCCGTACGATACTGATGTAGACAATATAAGACAAAGTAAGAAATAAAGAGTTTCGACACGACAGAAAAAATATCGATCCGGTCCAATTCTTGCTCGTCTTCTTTTAAAAAAATCATAAAATATTACATTTCATTAAAAAATCGTGATTTGCGGAACTTGGGAATTCGGGATTTCCCCCCAAAATACCAAAAAATTTTGTGGCAGTTGGCAGGTATGCAGTAAACACATATTAAAGTCATAATCACACCCCCAAACACTGAGATTAAAGTTTTTACTGTCCTACTGTGAACTAAGTCGGTTAATCACATTGTTGCTACTGGGATTAAGTTCGTTCCTGCCTAATCATGATCCCACACATACTGGTTTACCATGAGTAATAAGATAATAAAGATGATTTCTAAACAAACCTCATAACTTACTCTTATCAGTGATCAGAACAACCGACAAACCAGATCGGTAAAGAGAAGACGAAAGTAAAACTTTTATTTTTTATTATAGAGCATTCAGCAAAAACTCACCTTTGAGGCATATTTGTATACTCTGGAGGTTTTGCGGTTATACAACCATGCATTATCAAACATCATCCAGACATCATCCACACATTCCCAGGGATCCTTGTATGCGCCAGAGTCTAACTTGCGTTTGATTGTTGACAGATCCATTGGTTTCTTAACAATTTCAAAATAGTCCTGTCGGACAAAAATAATTAAAAATAACTAGAAATCCTTAAAAATAACATAAAGAAATCTATTCATTCAGAAGCTAAATGTTTTAGGCATGACATTAATGACAAAAAAAAATTAAATTTAAAATATTATAAAGGCAAGCCAGGGTTACACAGAATCCACTGTGATAAAATTAACCAATACAACAACAAAAATGTATCAATACTTTAGCACCAATTTATTTAACTGATTTTATAGAACTATATACTCATGCCCTTAGATTGTCATTAGATATACCGTCTTTACGAAAACCTGTTAAAAATCATAAATCTTATGGGTATAGATCACTGTTTGGAACCAGTTTCCAGAAAAAGCATAAGAGAAATAACTTCTCTGCCTTGCTTTCAGGCTAGATTAAAGCACCATTTATTTCTAAAATCATATAATCCCACCATGCTTATGTGGGTCTTTTTTGCAGGTTCTCGTACATGTTTGTTTACTTCTTACATGCTTGCTTATGTAAAGCGCATAGAGCAAATAGCGTGGATATGCGCTATAAAAATGCCATTTATCAATATCAAAAACAACCTGAAAATGGAAAAATGATCAAACAGTAAATTACCGGGATATGAAGAACAACAGGATCCACAGGCTGTCTAAAAGGAAGGGATTCTGGATCTTGCTTTCCTAGCTTCTCAATTGTTGGCATCAGGGCTTGCCTCAATTCGTCAGGATTGAACACTAAAAGACAAAACAAAAATCTCTTTTACAAAAGTCTGCAAATCCAAATCAGCATAAACATAGTACACTTTCACAAAAAGATTAAGAGTTAATTAGGCCACTCTCAAGTATACCTTCTTCTTATCCAATTCCCTTTGTACCATTACAGTGTAGGGCCAGCTCTGTGAGGCAGATTTACTCTGGAACACGATATTAGGCCAAGCGGGTGATCAACCCACAAGTATACCTATCAATACAAATCAGTCGAACTGATGCATTGATTAACAACAACAAATGATTTGAATAATTATCATAAGTGAAAAGGAATCTAAAATCGCCAGGAAAGATAAAACACTTGCTCAATTATCTAGCTATATGTACAATGTGAAGGACTTACCTTTTCTACAGCGAGGTTTGGGAGTTGCAGCATTATTGGAGGCATCACCTGGCGTTTCTGCTTTAACATCGTCGCTATTACTAGCCTGGGAAGTTTCATCCATGCTCTTTGGACTTGTGGAGTCAGCTTCATTTTTCACAGAGCTGGGTTCTAATTTGATATCCATTTCAGACTTGACACCCTCCTTCTTCTCCTCTTTCACATCCACTTCCATTTTAACTTCAGATGATGTAGTTTCTGTTTTCACTTCTGTCTTTGGCATTGAGTTGAGCAAGGAAGACGATGATGCGGATGAGGTGATACTTATCGATGGAGTTACAACAGAAAGGCTCAATTTTGAAGGTGATGCAGCAGAGAGCAGACTAGTAAGGCTCTGATTTGTTTCTGATTTAACTGTTTCTTTCGACAATGAATCCAATTTTGATGAATCATCTGATATGGAATTCATGTCATTCTAAAAAGGAAAAATTAAACATCATTAATTATACAAGATGGGGCAAACAACTTTTTGATTTACAAAATAAAATCAACACACAAACTGCAGTTGATTTGTCACCAAAACTGGAGGCAAAAGCAGACAAAAAAGTGTAGATTACTCAGCAGTGTTTTAAAGTGAAATTACGATAAAAGATGACCTATTAATTTATAACTCTAAAATTCCAATTATCTACGTCATGTGCTTCCTTTGCCCTAATTCAAAATAGCCACCTAACTGCTGGATAAATCGTAACCAGCAAGTGACCTCCATTGGCTTTGACCGAGATAACATTGTCACGTAGCACACATGTTAGCTGGGAGCGATTTCATTTGTCGCTATAAATAGATTGACAGGGTCGAGTCCATAGTGGAGCGGCTGCTCTTTTATAACAGGGGTGCTAGCGATAAATAAGATAATTTAAATCAACTTTCTTTCAGAAAACACTTATTTACTCATGAAATATGTCTAAATCAGATAAATTATTATTTATGATAAGATTTTGTCTATTTTTCATAAGAAAATCACTGTAGCTAGTACTTGTACCGAATTTCACTTCCTCTTTTATACCTTTCCTGGAAATGATCGCACTGTATATATATCACCATCATCAGAAATAGATAACTCCCACCAGTAACCTTCTACATACCAAGCCCATTGTGGTTCTAACACTCCACTATTACGCTGCGGCATAATCAATTGTTTTCACTATTTATATTATTATCAAAAAAAAAGAAGGTAGGTGATTTTTGATGGCACCATAAGATTTTCTGATAAAATAGCTGTAAGACTGCCAAGTTTCATGAAATAGCTACCCTATATTCTTTTCCGCAGTTCCATATTATGGAAATATTTTCCTCTTTATAAGTGTCCAACTTTTCGCCTACTTAAGCATAACTTTATCATTTGATGGGGTTTTCAAAACTCAAAAAGCGATTTTCTGTTCAGTGATATATTAATTTATGAAATGTTTCAATATTACTCACACTCATATCTTTGGAGGCAGGTCCATTCATTTGGCTAACAACGCGAGACATTGGCACCAGAGGAGAATGACCAAGGGAGTTTGAGGAGGATGTGGGACTCGATGTGGAGACAGCCCCAAGATGCTGCAATAAGGTCTGCTGTTGGTTACTGTTTGGACCTTGCTGAAGGCCATTAGTAGAAATATTGTTATCCATGGCACCAGAAGGCTTCCCACCTAAGGCCCTTTGCTGGTTGGCTGATGCAAACTGGTCAGGTAGTGTAGGGGAACTTAAATGATTCTGTATTGTAGACTGTTGCTGGTTTCCCAACATACCAGCTGGCTGGATTGAAGCCTGAAAACAAAATTTAAAAATGTTACCAAAAGAATACCTCTTACAAAACAGCATCTAAAAAAAGGGTACAAAACTCCCCACCAACTAGAGCAAGCTATCAGCTTTAGGCCCTAATTATAGGGAACAATATGAAGGCCTGCAGCAACTGGAGCAAGTTATCAGCTTTATGACCCTTTAACTATTTGAAATTTGTGAGCTGTTAGTTTATTGCCAACAAAAGGACTTGAATCCGCACAACCGGAAATCTATTTGACCTGGCTGGGATCGGAATGGCAACCTCTGGTCCCACGGTCGGGTGCAGTACCACTGGAGATTATGTACAAAAAGCCAGTGAAAAGGCACCAACCTACCTGTGAATGAATAGCTTGAGCCTGACTGTTTAGCTGTTGCTGCAAGAGCTGCTGTTGCTGAGAATGATGAGTAGAAGTGACGGTAGCATTGGGCATAAGGCGTCCCTGCTGACCAACCACTCCTTGTTGGGGCATTGATCTTTTTACCATGTCAAACTGCTGCTGGGACTCAACCAATGCAGCATTTATTGTCATAGGGGTGGATGTCACAGCACCTGGCATCTGGATAGAACATAATAAAATGGCTTATCAGTATTAGGAAAAACAAATCATAATGCAATTACCTCTAATTAATCAGAAACAGGGTTCCTACGGCTCTTTCTAAATACTATTCCAGGGCTTTTCCAAGGCAAAATTGTTAAATTCCAGGACTACAAACGTACCACAGAAACTATTTTTGTCAACACTCCAGATGATAGGAAAAAATTGCAGGACTGTTCAGTATTTTGTCAAATTCCAGGGCTTTTCAAGAGATCCCTGGAATTTAAAGGCTGCGCAGATATGCAGCATAAAAGAGAAAAACCTTGAGCAAAAAACAGCGAGAAAACAAGATTGGGGTTCTTCACATACCTGTCCCGCAGGAGGAGGTGTTCCTCTTAGATTCAGGTTTCTAGACATCTGTGGAGGCATTCCCGGAGCTTGTTGCAAGTTGTTCATATCATTGTACATTGCATTTCCCATCTGTGCATTGTTAGGACCATCTGCAAAATATTTTTTAAAAGAGAATAAGATACAGTACATAACACAGGATTTTCTAAAGAATCACCAGCATTAAATAAGATTCCTGGGGTGATTTTGCCAACCACCAAAAACATTATACCTTGCTCCTAATCAATCAAATAAAATGGACTAACAGACACAATTTAATAAGTTGATTAGTAATGGAGAGAAGACTTACTTTGAGCTCCTAATCGCAAAGGACCACCTTGCATAGTAACACCAGGATTTGTAACATTTTGAGACACCCTCATCCTCTGACTTCTTTTCTCTTCTAGTTCTTTCTGAATCTTGTAGATTTTCTCGGCAAGAAGGTGGTAATATTCATTCTGTGAGGCACAAAGGGAAACAATTGTTAAATAAAACAAATGTGTTAAGTCACGTGTCACTTTAGATGCAAGTTCTAGCCAACAATCAAGGAGCCTTTAGTACACCTTTGTGTTGTCATTAAAATGGTGTACACAATAATGTTGCACAGCTTTTATTTGAAAATAAAAAACTAAAACCACTTAACAATCAGAGATCTAGAAAACTGCAGTCTGATTGTGAATATAGAAAATAATGTTTACGCATAGGTAAGAGACTGAACGCAACATTGTCATCAAAATTTTGAACGATGAGAGAAACTATGTCCCACAATAAAGAAATCAGAAAACAGGCTCCCCTTTTCTACAAATTTGATTACAATGCACTCATGTCCCTATAGAAAGTAAAGACTGTGATGAAGTGACAAACATAATATTCTGTTCCCCGAAATAATCCTAATTGAAACACATCATTTGGAAGTTTTATCACTATTAACCTGATCCAAAAAGGTAAGGAGGAAATAATTTACTTACTCTGTTGTTCGCAGTTTCATACATGTCGCCTTCAACTTTTCTTGCATAAGCTACCAGGTTTTTCATTCGAGTGTCCCTGAGAGCAGCAGGATCAGGAGTTGGGAATATTGCTTGTACCCTGAGGGGAGAAAAATGTGAAACACTGATTTAACTCTCTGTGGAAGTACCAACATTAATTGAGTATTTTTTACACTTGCTTGCAGGGTTCCTGCTCCTCTTTCTATATACTATTCCAGGGCTCTTCCAGAGCAGAATTCTTAAATTCCAGGCTACTAAATTCATTATTGTCCCAAGAAAAAATGATACTATTCAGCTGGTAGGACAAAATTACAAGGCACAAATACAAATTCCAGGGATTTTGTTTATATTTTGTCAAATTTCAGGGCTTTTCAAGGGATCCCTGGAATTTAAGGGCTGCGTAGATACCCTGTACAAGGTTAAGGGATTACACTGCTTTTGAAAAAAAATATTTTAATATCACATGAAGACCAGAAATAAAGGTATGGGAGTAATGGTTAGTATATGGAGGGCTAAAAAAAAAGGATGATAAAAAAAATAATTATTTAACACGTTGCCATGGAAACGGTGGCCATCTTGAATTTTTGCCAAAACATTGGGAGGTATTTTACAATACCCATTTTTGTTTTATTAGTAACCTATACCATATTTGTAAACAGCTGAAGAAAGTTTTTAGTCCTACACAATTTTTGTGAAAAGATAGCGACCTTTTAAAATGGGACTCCGAAGATTTGCGTTTCTGATTACGTAATTTATGTAATAAGTCATAAACATAAAAGAGTATCCCCAAAAAAATTCTTCAGCCATTTACAATTAAGTACTAGTAACACATGGAAAATTTCAGAGCTCTAGCATTTATAGTAAGAAAAACATTGGATTTATAAAAAGCTAGGGGTGTTGAAAAATGAACATTTGACAAAATGGACTTGAAAGGTTGAGAAGACAGTAGAAAAATGAACAGGATTAGTGTGGATATCCTTGGATTATAGCTAAATGAAGCGAGGTGAGATAAAAACGTTTGTACTCGGGGTGATTTCAACAATTTGAGCTAAGCCGCCCATCTCTCCCCTTAAAAGCAAACCATCTCTAATACTGTGCAAAAAGATTCTTTTTACTGAATACAACCAATGATGAATGATTTTAACATTGAGGCTACTTACAATTTATGGACTAAGTGATTCCTTAGGTCCTGTGTGACTTGAGCATGCCAATCCTTTCGGTTACTTTCTGGTATAGACTTGACAAGATCAGGGGCCGAGCCCATGGCAGCTGCCTGAGCCGTAAGGGTAGCTAGCTGTGTGCCACTTTGCTGCTGAATTGATTGGGGAACCTGAACTTGCATGCCAGCCGTAAGACCAAGTTGATTGCTAGCTGTCTGGTTGGGCAAAACCTTTTGCACTTGCTTGTTGGGTAAAGTTTGTTTATTCAATTGACCTAAGAGAAAGATTAATCAATACAAAATAAAACTGGTAGGTTTCATCTAATAAGAGTGAATAATAATTAACAGCATCTAATAAAACCTAACCAACTGTTATAGAGAACGTTAGCCACTACCATATTTTCAACCGATTTTGAAATTCTTAGCACTTCATAGAAACACACATAATCACTACAGACCTGCCAACACCCAGCCAAGCAAACAAAATCCTGAAAAAATAAAAATCTGTGACAAAACCCAATACACACCAAGAGAAAATGAAAGATAAAATGCTCCAAGAAAAGCTTTTGATGCAAAATTCACAGGTTGAATTTGAGCCCCAATAGTTCTGAAATCGTCTCTGAAAGCCCCTTTTCATTAAAAAAACCCAAGAGACAAACAAGAAAAAATAATCCCCACACCACAATAATTTTGCTCTTCACATATTCCGATTAAAACTTTTCAAGGCGGCTATTACAAATGAATACACTATCTATCCATATCACCAACATCGTTACATCTAGCATTCAATGCTGATTCATGGATAATGTACACACATAGATATATTTAACTTTAATGATGAACAAAAAGAAAAAGGGTGGAGATGTGGCCGCTTAGATTGTCAATTTCTCTCTATCGGATCTGTATTGTCTAGACTCGATGTCAGGCGATCTAGCTCCCCGTCATTAGTACCAGTAAACAACTCCTCGTCATCGTAATCTGACGTATAACTCATTTCATCTCTCGTCAAACTATTAAATTTCGAAGACCTAAACAAAAGACGGGATTTAAAGTAAATGAACTCAGAACGATCGGAATGCATCACCAATCGACGATGGACATAGTGTATCAGAAATGCCTCTTTCTTCTTTCAGCAAGGCGATACCTTCCTTTTTATCGGCTGTACGATACTGAGGTAGTCAATATAAAAGTCAAAGAAAGAAATAAAAAGTATCGATCCATGAAAATATTTCTAGTCTTCTCTTGCTCGTCAAAATTTTAATTCGAATTTATCGTTCCTTATAAAATATTACATTTCATGAAAAAATCGTGATTTGTGAACTAAATCGTGAATTCCCCCCCAAAATCGTGACTGTTGGCAGGTCTGCTACATATGCTATGGCCAAGAATCATTCATTGTACAAAAATATAAATAAATGAAAGCGCCACACTTGACCAATTCAAATTAACAGATAAAAAACAAATTTACATACCATCAGAAGCCATTGAATTCATCTGTGGATGGCCACCATGGCCTGGTGTGGAATGAGTGGAAGGAGATTGATTGTAAGGAAGTCCTAATGACTCAAATGCTCTTTTCATAGCAGCAGGATCGGTCACGTTCGATGCTTGTGATATGGGAGCATTCATTGTGGAATTTTGATTCATGCTGGTAGCTGTGAAAAACAAATTCAATCCTCAATTAAAATTGTTAAATGCAGAGGCATGGTTATTTATTTTACAGATGGATGCTAGTCATTTGAGTTTTTGTTTTTTCAAATCGCAATGCCTTTAACCCATTCGCCTGAACATCGCCGATATACAGGCGACGAGCGAGTTAGACCTTAGATTGAATCTCGCCAACAAGGTTTTTCACCATTATCTCCCTTTCCAATGCCTGTATGTAAAGGTTGAATATAAGTATAAGTAGTGTTTTCGGGTCAAGTTAGAACGAAAGTAGAGTTGCTTTGGTTTCCAATTTCATTGTGAATCGAGTTTCAAGTGATTTGTATTTCGATGTCAACGCTAGGTCAAGACGATAGTGATAATGAGATGTCATGGGCTTCATTTGAAGCTGATAGACGTGTATCTAGCTCATCTGATGATTGGTGAGAGTGATAATGAGAGTTCTAGTGACGAAGAACTGACTACTATGCCTTGTATTTGTATAACAACAGGGGGTGACCCAGATGTAGGTTCTAGCTGGAAAATTACTAAACTTGCCTCGCCCAAATTCTATCCCTGATTTTACTAATGAAGGGATGGGTGTTCAGCATCCTCTCTCTGGAGATAACAAGGCAATTCACTACTTTCAAAAGTTCTTCCCAGGCTCTTACATTGAAGAACTTATAGATTACTGTAATAACTATGGGAGAAGGACAGTAGGTAAAGGGAAAATGTGGGGCATGCCCTGGGCTTGGCCGACATTGCAAGAGATGAAAGAGGTGCTTGCGATTCTCATTGTTAGGAATAGCATTCTTTGTCCAGCAAGAATAGAGATGCTGTGGCAGAAGAAGGCCTCAGACTTTTTATTCTTTACTCCAGGCTTTTGGGATCTGAATGCAAGTTATACAATTTTTTGTCTGATCAAACGTTTCATTCGCCTGAGTAATCAAGAACAAATCAACAACACTTTAAGGCAAATTCTTGCCAGTGTGATAACATGTGAAAGAGTTAACGATAGGTGAAAAGTCTGGAATTCATCCAAATCTCAATAGATTTAGTTTTCCCTGTACTCACTTTGTCACCCAAGTCTCGATCAACTGACAGTCAATCAGAAAAGCCGAAATGAGAACTAAGACTGGTGCCAATAGCAAACAGACCCTACCAGCAAAGTCAACGCAACCTTGGCCATGGTAAGTACATGGATGGGAAACCAATGAGGAACACCATGTCCTCTGGAGGGCTGGCAGTGTTCTTGGGTAAGATACTTTCTGTTTACCTCACATGTCAGGATATTAGTGCTAAAGCGCTTAATACTTCCCCTGTATACTCCTTATGGAGTTAAGAAGAATAACTGATTGTAAGAAGAAAAAATATTGTAAAGTGTATGGAGCAGGAAATACTTTGTTGCTAATTAAATGTTCTTGTTACTTTGGCTTTAAGCCAGCATCCATCAAGTTTAAGATGAAATAATGTTATCAACCTATTCTGAAACACCACACTTACTCCTAGCTGAAAATGGAGTCTTAAAATCATCACACCTGACAGTGTTATGCTTAACTGCTGATACTAATCAGGCAATTAAAACATTAATATCGTTTTAAAAAGAGTATACATTTTCACGACGGTTTTCATATCACACACCTGTGTGTTAGGTGACTATTCGCTAGAAACAAGGGCGATAACCCATTGCATGATAGTTGTCATCATTATTACCAGTAGCGTCTGTTAACACCCTACACTTTTGCTTCTTCGAGAAGTATCAAATTCCTCATATATGTTGAAGTAGTTTCATAATTTCACTTTAAACATAATTAATGGCAGGTAGATATAATTATAGCTTCAACAGTTGAGTATACTTACCGGAAACGTTTCGCTTATCAGCTACTTTCAAGGGCAAACACACAGGGCAATCAACACGAGTACAGTTTTTCCAGTGAGTGATTATTTGACGGGATGATGCACAATGTGCAACTGAAAAAGAAAATGTTTTTACTTAATTAAAAAATCCAGTATTAACTCTTCTCCTGCAGGCCCTGTATCTATGTTCCCTATGTTCGCCTTTCCACTCACTACCCTGCCAGCAGATCCCAGAATAATGATCCCTGCCAGCATGTCATGTATATTAGCGCACAGGCGAGGTGTGTGGGTAGCTTTGTTTACACACATTATTTTTAAAATTTTCTCGCCTCTATGTCAAAGATGATGAAATTCACCAACACTAAAATAGTCTATAAATGAAATTATAGTAAAAATGACACGTGACATGAAGTTTTAGACTATAGAAACAAAGAGGGTCTGCAAACATCGTTATCCATACAATCATGTGCAATGCGTCATTTCACACAGCAATAACTTCATTACAAACTATATTTGAACAATAAAATGATAAAAATCAAAAATACCTTTAATCAATTTATTTTCAAATTGAAATAACTAAGTACGGTATGCGACGACGATGGTTGGGGAAATCCAGTGCGAGTTGAAATGAGATTATCGATAGAAAGTGATGGGAAAGCAGGAGTGACGCACTACGGGAGTTAAAACAGGATTCAATTGCAACTGGAGATATTTACTTACTGAAGGCGACCTAACCAAACCAAAGAGTGCAAATTCCTTTCATTTCTTTAGTTTCTGTCACACCGTTTTGTCCGCGCTCAAAATATTGGTAAATGCAAGCCATTTTGCAACAGCCATGCATGACAATCCTGATTATACATAATTGAATCACTCAATTCCCAAAGAAAGCCTTCTAAAGTGCACACATTTTGTTGTGGTAAAATTTTTAATTTGACCAAATTTTTTTAAAAAAGGTTACAGCACCATTCTTCTAAAACTTCAGTGGTAAGAAATTACCATATAAACAAACCTTGCATACAAAGGGCTGCAGAGGAGCAGAAAGAATGGAGCTGCTACTGCATTTACGGATGGGTGCTAGTACATGGAGATAAAAAACCCTGCAGGCAGACTCGACTACCAAATGGGAGTGAATTATCTGAAGAATGCCCTCTAAAATCAGACAATGTCCCTAACTAGTACATCGTTTGGATGAGACTAATAGTAATCAAAACATAAAGCAGACAATTTTTTTTAATTGATAAATATTTAAGTACAATTAAACAGGAGACTGTGTGCCTCATAGTTAAGTACATAGAGGGTTTCATAGTAAATAATACATTTTATTTAAGTTTTAGCGTGTCCCAAAGGTCCACACAAAGTATCATGATGACAATTTTTTTAAGAAAACAAGATAGGAAAAAAAAAAAAATAGAAATGTTACCCCCTGATGAAAGTTCATTGGTATGTTTACTTACAAAAGGCACATTGACACAAAAATGTAACATGAAAGAGAAGAAATAGGAGGCAATCAAGATATAGCAGACCCATTAAGATTAGCCACAAAAACATTCTAATAATTGAGCCCATTTCCCAAGACAAGAAGAGCACAACTGATAATGGAACCCCTTAAAATTATCACTTTAACGCACTACCTCTAATCAGCACACGGCAAGGCCTTTACACAGTGGAAAATGTCAAGTAGTAGAAAAGAGAGAAGAGAAATAATAGTTACCTTCACAGGATTTTCCCTTGTCGCAGGTGGTCATGTGATTGAGGACATTTTTCATTGTACGACAGTAAGGAAGTTTACATTCTTGGTCTCCATTGGCTTGCTGCTCTCTTCGCTGACACTTGTGAGCGTGAAGCAATAATACCAATTGTTGCTGTATCAATTTACTTTTGTCTGGATCCGTGGAGGCTTGCCGCTGGCCAGGGTTGCCACTTCCCGCTGGCTGCACTGGAGGCTATAAGGTGAGAAAAGACATTACAAAGACAATAGTCAAAATATTAAACAAAAAAAAAATAATCAAAATAAGCGAAAACAATTTTACCACAAAAAAAAATCTTGAGATACAAAATCCAAACAAGTGAAATTATCTTCATACAGCTGTTCCTTGTCAATAACCATACATATCACCCAGGGACAAAGCACTTTTCAAATGTTACAGAAGGCGCAAAAAACCCCTTGCGATTGTGCCTTTAGTATGCTATAGAGCTGAGGACTTGACAAATTGTGTAAGAGGAAAAAAAGATTTTAACAGAAAAAGTGAATATCTGAAAAAATGTATTTGCCAGTTCCTTGCTTTGACGCGATATCAAAGTTCTAAATCATAATCTTCAAACCCCCCCCCCCCCCCCCCCCTAAAAGGAAAAAAAACAAAAAACAACCATCCTACTTATCTCTCTTTTAGAAACTTCAATGGACTAAAAGTGAAAACTCTAAGAGAGAAACCTGGCATGACTTAAACGCCCACCAGCTGACATGTCACCTAAAAAAAAAAAAAAAAGATTTAATTTACAAGCTGGTCCAAACAAAACACACTACTCACCCTGATCATTTGGTCATATTTCTGTGTCATGGCCATGTTTGGATGTCCAGGACCCCCTTGATGACCTGGCATCTGCTGCATCCCAGCATTGGGCATCATCCCTGACGGAGGTACTGACATTGATGTAGATGGGTTTACATTATTGTTTGGCATGCCTCTCATTTGAGGCATATTCCCTGAAAAGCTGTTGGGCCCATTCATCATCTGATTTGGCATTTGTTGTCCCATGTTCAAACTTCCAACACTGCCAATCATTTGCTGAGTGCCCATTGATGACTTCAGACCCATATTGTTAGCCACAGCCCCCATTTGGGAGGCATTTGTTCCAGGCATGGTGAATGAAGCACTGCTTACAAGAGCATCATTCATATTGATATGTGAGGTGGTTACTTTGTTAGCATTGCCCAAAGTAGCGCCTATATTGTTCACCATAGGGTTTTTTCCCATACCCATATTCATCATCCCCATTCCCTGATTGCGATTGGATTGGATTCCACCCCCACTATTGATGGGCATAGATAAGGAGGTTTGTGAGTTGGGGGTTGATCTTGACAGCAACTGGGACAAGGATCCCATGCCAGTGTCTTGGGCAGCCTGGGAAGTTTGTGCATCATTTGCAGTTCCCTGTAGGCCATCAAGATCATCAGGTAATTCGTTGACAATTCCATCAAAGTTAAGGTTGAAGTTGAACTCTGAAAAAAATAAGAGAATAGTGCACTTGAACAGGAGGGATTCATATAATAAGCATTTTTTAGAATCATTCCATGGAGGACAGTGAATTTTTCGTCTAAACACAAGCTTGCAAAGAAGCACAGCATACACCAAGCTAATCAAATCAATGTCCCAGACAACATAAATTCAAATCTATAGAATCATGGCAACATTCCAAAACCAAGAAAAGACAGAAAATATCTGGCAAGTTACAAATACAGTAGTATCCGGTTAAACACACACCAGATAAAAGCACGCTTCGGGTAAACGGAACGGCTGAGCACTATGACAGATTTTTTTCTATATAATCAGTATACTGTTATACTTTTTATAAAGGCACGCATCTCCTACACGCACGCTACCCGGGCCTCCCAGGCACTGTGTGTTTAACCGGATACTACTGTACTACAAGTCTTTTTTGTTAAAAACATCAAAATACATAAAGCCATTTCAATAACAACTCTGGGAGTGAACATTAATACAATCTAAATAAAAAGTAAGCACTTCTAAGACAGGCATTTTTTTCATAAACGTATTATAGTCTAGATAGAAGTGGCTAAGTCTTTGTGGACCATGTTTTTTTTTCTCTCTGGTACTTCATTCAGTTTTTGTGGCTCTGTCCTGAAGATTCACATGGAATCTTTGCAAGTTCTTTAGAACCGCTTTTGATATGACCTTTGGTGCTAAAAAGGGTGTAAAACTTCAAACCTTTTTAGAACTTTAATTCAAGTGTGGGTCTAGACAACCATACATCATCTGAAAGTAAGACATCTCGGCTATTGTGCACCTAGAGTTAGAGCCTGAGTATGTTTTGGCATCTCTACCATACAATATTGACATTGAAGACATTTCATCAAGAACTGTCAAGTAATTTTGAAAGTCAAAATAAAAATAATTTTCTCCGGTCTTAGTCTAACAGTACAAAATTGCAGTGACAAGGGAGTGTTAAAATATTTTTTTCAAAATTTCCTTCATGCTTAATTCTCCAATCTTCAAATCTCATAAATATGGGGCAAAAATTTGATTCTCAAACTGAAAAAGGCTGAGGCTGATAGAGCCAGAGTCTAGACTGTAACTGTAGATATGATAGTAGAGTAGAGGGGTCTAAATCTTCTTTAGTTGGGGAACTTGTTTCTTTTACTTAAGGAAAACCTGAATAATCCTGGATCCAAAACCCACACAGTAATGACTTCATCCCCCACAACTTTAAAATTCAATATCACATTGTCTACACTGCAACTCAAAAATTCACCCAAATTCATGCTTTCATTATTTCATAGAAGTCATCATCATATCATGTCCATGATCAAACTCAATGAAATGTCTTTCACATTAGTGGCTTGGTTTTCTCACCATGAAGGGAATTTCTTAAACAGCTTTACGAAAAGACATTCTAGCAAAATTTTACTCACCATTATTGTCGCTTGGCGTGTTCAGAGATGGAGATCCAATTCTTGGTTTTTTGTTGGCCGGAGGCCCTAGCTGATGGTCGGCCATGTTTACATTCAACACTGCCTAAGATTTCAAAAAATACGAATCTTTTCTCACCCAGAGCATTCTTGGTTGCATATTTTTATCAGAATAGCTCAGCAAAGTTCTAAGCTTTTCATATCAAAAGCCATGCACAAGAAATAATGAAGATCGGAATACTTTATTTTTGCAACATGACGCACACAATCGACACTTCGACGACCCACCGAACCAATCGTTCGCCGCTGCCACAAAGCACCGTGATGATGAATTTTGATTCAAGTGATTTTTAGAATATTAATTGATCAAATATTCGGTCTATAGCCACTAAATGTGACGAGTGAAATGTGATAAACAACCTTACAGATATCCCGAATCAAAAGAACATGCTAGTAATGAACAAAAACACAAAATGTCAAGAAATTCATCCGTTCACATCCAACAAACATGGCGGCTGTTGATGAAAGTTTCAGGACTGACTGAGGTGCCTCCGATTGTTCCCGAATGTCCGAGGATGCCAACGGGAATAAATTATTTCGAGGGAACATCTGTCACGTGGTGTATGTCCTCTGCAATGATTGGTCGCTTGGTCAGAAAAATATTAGGTGAGCCCCGGAATCGTAATTCACATGATCCCGAATGGTGCATGGTGGGATAGTAATAAAATTTCTGAAGCTTTGGAGAGCTCGCACTCTCCAAGACCGAGCTTTGGTTGAGGAGTGGATGCAACAGCAGCATAACTGGCTGCCGCAGGTCCTTTGATGATCCCCGGGTGTGATCGATACCGTTAAGATTAGAAATGAGCGGAATGTTCCGATTTTAACGCTAAGGCTAGCGGGATGCACCGCACGCATTCAAATCCACGCAATATTATATCTTTGTCAATCTTAGGTAGTAGCATTATGTATTATGGCTTATTATCATTTTAAAATAATGTGATTGTTTGCTTATATATCACATATCACGATGCGCGCTCTTAACAATGGAAAATAAATATGCATTTAGTGGGCTATCTTGTCCGCTCATCGGATTTAATTGTTTCTTCTCTTCTTTCTTCTTCTTCTTCTTCTTCTTCTTCTTCTTCTTCTTCTTCTTCTTCTTCTTCTTCTTCTTCTTCTT
>JARBEQ010000017.1:176673-188037 GCA_030265355.1 Tritonia tetraquetra | reverse complement strand
CCTACTACTACTACTACTACTACTACTATTACTACTACTACCACTACTACTACTACCACTACTACTCCTACTACTACCACTACTACTACTACCACTACTACTACTACCACTACTACTCCTACTACTACTACTAGTACTACCACTACTACTACTACCACTACTACTACTACCACTACTACTCCTACTACTACTACTACTACTACTACTATTACTACTACTACCACTACTACTACTACCACTACTACTCCTACTACTACTACTACTAGTACTACGATTAATACTAATATTACGACTACTACGACTACTACTACTACTACTACTACTACTACTACATTGCAATAACTGATAAATGGTAAGGGCGTTTAAATTATTCAGTGATTTATATCATGTAATTTAGCTATCTACAATATGAAGCAACTATACTTGGCTACTGAGGCCAGAAAATGAAAATCTTTGACTTAATTCCCCACCTTAAAACAAAATGATTGTCGTCATGCATACCAAATTCTTCAGTTGGAGAAATGCTGTATTTTGCAGGCGTTTACCCCTTCATCTAAAAATGAGTAGGTCTCATCTACTTCTTTTCTGGCAGCTTTGGTGCCGCATAATTTCACAAAGTCTTCAAGGCATGTTCGTGTCTTCTTTTCCATGCTGTAAGATGTAGAGAATGTCAATAAAGTGTCTACTGTGGGCATCCATATCATGAATTTTCTTCATTTCATGTATCTCACCGGGTTTATAAATACGCCCGGTTTTCACCAACGGGGGTTGCAGCTCCCCAAATGGACTGCTCGTCTTTTCTAGTTGCCTGTATATGGCATCTGGTTACCTTGATTTGTTTGGAGCCGTTGCTGGGTGCTAAAATGACCTGCATACATCATAAACATCGTCATTATCGTCTTCATCACATCGCACATTGTAGAATCATTTCCCGATTTTAATAACGAACGAATTCAAAATAGAAAACACATCAGATCGTAGGGGGCGCTCTAAGCGTCAACTCTATATGACTACACAATGATGCAAGCTAAACCCAAAGGTACCTTTAGGAAAGCTACGAGTTTGTTTGGTCCAACCCTATTAATGCCATGCAGTGTTGGGGCCAGCTATATGTTCTACATTGAACGGCACAATGATACAAGGTACCCGTTTGCCACGCGTAGCCAAATATAGAGTTGCAAATGCTATGGATCCAAGGATATTATTAGGAGAGTTGCCACTATCGGTTGTTCGAGTGCCTGTTTAAAAGCACTACAACAATAGAGACAATGGAATAGATGGGAGGACTCCATATAGGGATTGGACAGTCAGAAGGTTAAAAGACACACTGAGAAATGCGAGACAGCGAGATGAATTGAAAGAGCTGGTTTGCATAATATCTTCTATGGACCTCCCACGATCGTGTACATTACGGGATACGTAATTAATCAAAACGGCTATATAGCAAGTGCGAAAAGTAAAAACGTAGGCTGCTTATCCTAATGCAAGACTCGATAAACTATCGCTCAAAGCTAATTGGAGACGCGAGAGTCACGAGTATCGAGTTTCGCACTAGGAGCGACAGTTCATCGCGAGCGATTGAACATCGCTGCTCGCAATATCATATATCCTAATACAACGTCTGTTTAAGAACCAATATTTACCCTAGTAGCCTTGTACATTCCTTTTTGTCCAGGTTTTCCTTGTAGATATCCTTGCCCCAATTTCTCGTATAAATCAAATCTGGAAGAGAGCCAGTACAATTCCAAGACGGTTCCGTCCAACAGTGGCCATCTGGGACGGCTGGTGATAGTTAAAAATCAAATGTAAATGATTTTAAAAAGATGGGTGGATGAATCGAACACATAAAAAGAAATTTCTTCTCCTTCCTCTTCGTCTTCTTCTTTTTCTTCTTCTTCTTCTTCTTCTTCTTCTTCTTCTTCTTCTTCTTCTTCTTCTTCTTCTTCTTGTTCTTCTTCTTCTTCTTCGTCTTCTTATCTTTGTCTTCTTCTCCGATTTCTTCTCCGTTTAGTTATGGCGTACTACGCCAACCAGATTCACTTGGAAATATCTTACCAACAATTCAACCTACCAGGATGATTCCCGTATTATCAGACAATATTACTAGCTGTTCTTGATAATGTTACCTTCTTTTTTTCTTTATCAATAAACTTTTAGTACCGTTCGGTGTAAGGTTTATGCATGGTACACAAACTTTCGCCATTGATCCCAATTTAGTGATATCCTCTTTGCCTCTACAAGCCTAAATCCTCTCTTTTGTATTATTTCTGAAACTGCATCCTGCCACATTTTCTAGTATTTGTTTAGGAATTCTGTTATATTTCATTTCAGTTCTTCTATTTAAAAAAAATCTTATATCTCTTTTGTTCTTTCTGTTTTTTAAGTTTAAGTTGAATTTCCCTACTACTAGAAAGTGATTGCTATATATTTCTGCTCCTCTTTTCACTCCGACGTCATTGGTATTATAAAACAAGTGGCCACTAGCTATTATGCAATCTATTATTGACTTTTCATTCCTATCTTCTGAAATTCTGTTAAAAAAATAAATGAATATCTTTGTGTTTGCTTATTGCCTACCCTAGCATTTAGATCACCTAATATTATGATTTCTTGGTTTCGTCTTGTGTTATCAGTGTCTATTTGTAATGGTGGTAAAAGTCTTCTTTTTCTTCCTTTGATGCATCTTCGTTTGGATCATATCCTACAATTAATTTGATGTTCTTAGATTTATATTCAATATTAATCTATATGAGTCGCTCATTTATGAAATTAAAGTCACAGAGTTCGTATAAATCGTTTCTTAGTAATACAGGTACTCCTGCTCATGCTCTTTCATTAGTATTGACACCCGAATAGACGAGTGTACGACTACCTAGATTCTCTATTTACTGGCCTTTCTTTTTAGTTTCTGTTATTACCAAAATATTTAATATTTTTTGAGTTCATTTACTAACTCTATTTCTTTAACCTAAATGGATCTAGTATTCCATGTCCCTATGTTCATTGTCCTTTTCCGTGCATGAGTCGTCACCTTGTAATCAATCCGTGAGTCGGGCCTATGCCTATTGCTTTGAATCCGTTTGGTTCGGGCAAGAACCGGGCATATATATGTTTTTGTCTTAAACCGTTCCTTGTTCTAACTCTAAATGGAAATAATTGGTCCATCGTCTTGCTCTATTTCTGGCCTTTGCTTGGCCAGTTCATCAGCTGTTTTATTTCTTTTTACCACATGACCGGACAACCAGTGGATGGTGACTTTCTTTCGTCTAATGTTGTTAGTTTTACGGCCTTTTTAACACAGAAAGGTCATACCAAAGGCGGCTCATTAGAACTTGAAGATTCAACACAAATCATCCAGGGCTGACCCATGGAATCTCTGAAAGATCCAGAGAAACAATGATGCAAAGATTGGATTAGAACCCTGGACATTCAAATCCTATGACTTATTCATTTCACCGCGGACGTTATTTCGAAAGATTAACATCTTACCGGGACAGGAGTCTCTTAGTTCTTCGTGCCATTTTATTTCCGTCAAAGCAGTTTCCTTCAGTTTGCCTGTACAAGATCCGACAAACTTGTTGATGCACTTGATAAGACGGATGTTGAAGCTGTCGTTTACAAGAGAAAATGATAACTTGTAAGAATGAAAAAATAGTAGAGTGCATTTACATGTATTAGTGCACAATTCCTATTGCTCTTTTAACTCTGTTGGAGATACTCTCTTCCTCTTTAAGTTTTCTTTCTTTTCTTTCTCCGTCTCCTTCTCTTCTTTCTATTCTTTTTTTCTTCTTCTCCACCCTCTTCGTCTTTATTTTTCTTCTTCTTACACTTTAAGTTTTCTCTCTGGGAGATCTATGTAAGAGTATCATTGCAGCAGCGGCAGTAGTAGTAGTAGTAGTAGTAGTAGTAGTAGTAGTAGTAGCAGTAGTAGTAGTAGTAGTAGTAGTAGTAGTAGTAGCAGTTGTTGTTGTAGTAGCAGTGGACCAATATGTAGTAGCCAAAGCAATGTATGAAGTGTTTCATTCCAAGACGCCAATTCAGCCAAAAAGTGAGTTATTACTCTGAAGTTAATGGTTATAATGCTTTTATGTCATACATTATTTTTTAAGTCAAGGTTTCCCTATAAAGCCCTCTATTTGCCGCATCACATAATGTGATTATCACAGTTCAGTCATTGTGGATATATAACGTTTTGGAACGAAGCCCTTCATTTTTTATAACAGATACGAACGTCGTTACGACTGTATTCAAACTTACTAGCAATCCCCGACCAAGTTGGTATATATACAGTTATCAATTGCAGCATCCGTGCATTTGCTTTCACAGTGAACAGATCCTGAGGGGGGTGGGGGGGGGGGGGGGCAAGCAAAAACATGAATCATTAAGTTTGAGAATGCTGTGAACACTTAAAATGGAATACATCAAGGGACATGGACAATGGTGAGAATGTCAATAAATACATTGAAGTAAGCAATATCATTCATAGAGCAATCGAGAGAAATAAGATTAAGATGGTATGGACACGAACAGAGAAAGAACGACGACAACAAATGAAAAATATGGTTGACATAACCGTGCCCGAAAAAAGAGTGCGAGGAAGATCTATAAAGAAACGTTTGTTCAATATATGGTAAGACATGTACAAGCTGCGGATGACTCCTGATGACTCCCTTGACAGGAGATTCTAAAAAAGGAGAATTCAAGCCACTCACCCTACCTAGAAGAAAAAAAAATAGGAAGAAACGCACACACAGAGAAAGAGAGGGGGTTAGTAAATTATGAAGTCATCAGCCAAAAATCCTCCATTGGGGGTAATGGTATTGGATGTTGTTTCTGTTATCACTAGAATCTTAATGAGCTAAAAGGACCAGACTTTACTGTCATTTGAAAGGAGAGATTCTGGTATTTCACGTGGTTCTCAAAACTCACCATGACTAATCTCCTTTTAATAATAATAATAATGATGATGATAATAATGATAATAATAATAATATATCTTTATTGTCCAAATGGTAAATTCATCTTGGTTTACACTGTCATTTGAAAGTAGCGATTCTGGTATTTCACGTGGTTCTCAAAACTCACCATGACTAATCTCCTTTTAGGACTGACTCTTGGTAACGGGTGATATATAGACTTAATTGGGTCAATGGAATTCCAATCCAAGCTGTGTTGATGAGTCTTGTCGGAAATCGTAACAATTTAAAAGCGTTTATACTAGACATTAGTCTGAATCCTTGCTTTATTTAAATTTTTACCATTTCCTATAAGACGTCATGACAGAGCTTGGCTTATCCTGTTTCAAATTCAGACCTCATAGAATAAACTCATTCTTTAGATATTTACCAGCAAATATTGTCACTGCTAAGAAGAACCAAAATGTGGAGACCGGCATCATGATTATTCCAATGGTTGTGTTCCAAGACAGAGAAGGACAGGAAATGAAATTGTTCAACTTTCGCATGCAAATTTATAATTGTCTTTATCAGCATCCTGTTTTTTTTAATTTTCAAATTATAACCATTCTGTCACCGTTTGATGGGAAAACATACACGTGTAACCTACTTGTTTAGTAATATCGTGATGATCGGGAACTTCATAGACCAAAATAGACATTTATCTATTACATCTTTTGCCGACGCATGTCTGCATATTTTCCCTCATCTATTTGACGTGTGACTGTAAAACTAGGTCATATCCGTCGGATATTGAACGACCTTTGGTGTAATGTTGGTTTTCAATTATGATGACAGAACAAACAAAGATAAAACAACATGTCGGATTGACCCCTAGTAACTGTTTCTGTATATTCTGACACGGAGGAATATGGTATGGTTTGGCCACGTCTTCTGACACGAACACCTATCTTAAACGTGGAAGACAAATAAAAAAACATAGATGGACAAGGAATGGACTGCTGACCATGCCTGAGCTCCTAAAGAAGGTTCACCAATTTGATTTGTTACTAGCGGTACTGCGCCATTAAATCTGGTCATAATATTCTTCCGTTCCACTATGCTGAGTAATTAAACAGTCAATCTATTTCATGGGGGCCTCCGTCTGACGTGCAGAAAGTACATAAAAAAGTTATCATGTGAACATACCTCCAGGGCGTGATTCTTTGTACACAATTCGCATCCTGAAGTATGCGAATTAGTGTGTGTGTCCATCTTTGATTTCTTGTAGGACTTGATTTCATAAGGAATCCACAGCTCCAGTTTTACGCCCATCAATGAGCGAGACCTCCAATATATTGTCCATCCTAGACATCTCATAGGACTTGATTTCATAAGGAATCCACACGGACTGATCAATATAAACCCCAAGAAAGCCCAGAGGGCGAAAAATCCCAAGGCCGCTGCTGGGATTGGAAACCAGGACTCTTGCATATTAAGCAAATACGTTATTTCTACGCTACGAAATCCTCTTAAGGAACATCGTTTATTCTAAAAAAAAACCTTTTTGAAACAAAACACCTGCTGCAGTATAAGCGTGCAAATATTTTTTGTTGTTAATTGATAATGCAGTTCATTGACCTCACACAAACATACTCTATAATCTAGTTACATGCTCTCTCTTTACTTGACACTGATGTGACACGGACACACATTATGTTTTCACACACACACACACACACACACACACACACACACACACACACAAACACACACAAGGAAATAGTTACATATATGACCTGATGTGACCTGCACACACATTATCTACACCTACACTCACAATCATATACACTCTTTCTTTATCAATAACCTTTTAGTACCTTTCGGTGTAAGGTTCCAATGACATACACACAAACTGAAATAGATGCATACTCAACACACCGAGCATGGAAACTGTGACTGTGATATATGTGACCAATTCTCACAAAGTGAATCATGCGTCGGTATATATACAGTACGTAAATGCTAGGTGGGCAATAAGCATGGAACATGTTTTGAAGCAATAGGCAAAAAAAGTGACAATGCAAAAAGTGCTAATGGGGAAGTATTGCAAAATGTATGCATCCAAATAACCTTAAAATAGCAACCACAAAGACATATAAATGGACCAGAGTTTCAGAAAAAAGAAATGGAAAGTCAATAATAGGTTACACATAATTAGCGTCATCTGTTTTATAATGCTGAAGTCATCAGACTAAAAAGAGGAGCAGAAATTTACAGTAAATAAATGAATTGAGAAATTTAAATACCAAAAGCACTCTCCAAAACATATTCCAACGAAAAACAGAAGTAGAGATATAAGATGTAACGTATCTGGGCAAGATATAAGAAAGCAATTATTAAATTGAAGCTGCATGTTATGAAGCTTGTTGAAACAAATCTTATCGTAGGAAATGATAATAAGGATTGCCTATTGGAATGATATTGTAAAACAAAAAGTCAAAGAAAAAAAGATGCATGGAAAAAATACATTGTAAGTAAAAGTAATGAAAACACAAAAGCCTATAGATTAAAAAAGGAAGGAAGCTAATGATGAAGAAATGTTAGAAGTAAATGTCAGAGAAAATCAGAAACTATCTTGGGGAACTGTAAACAGGTGTAGACGAGAACCCAGTGTCCAATAAATCATATCTATATCAAGCAGGGACGCCCGATAGTAATCGGGCTATCAGGGATGCCATGCACTTAATCAATAACTGTTGATTACTTTTAGTCAACCCGTTCGTAAATGTAATGTCCAACCCTATTATGATAATAACAATAACATATCAGAGGACGCGGTCCGCCACAGACGAAAGATAACCCAGAGCTATTCCCACTTTCACATAGATATATGATGCGCACGCCTTTGCTATTGAAAGCATCAACATCATAATAGCACTCTTTACTCATAGAACAATGACGTCATTTTACTCAATGAAAGGAAAAGGCGGAAGTAAGGAAAACTATGATGAATGTCGATAAATAATAATCGAAGAAAAAAGCATTTTCTATAAAATCAACGGTCTGTTCTACTACAATTCTGATGGCGTACAAACCTGATCAAAAGTATTTGGCACCTTGTGCAAAAATTTCAGCAGTGTACAAACATTATTATGAGAGGAGTTTGGACTTAGCCGTCGACCCCATCATCTTTATATATATATATATATATATATATATATATATAGATAAACAAGGAAATTTGGTTAAATATAATGATGACATTCTAGAAGTGTGGAGAATATTTTGTCTACGTAATGATTGTTAACCAAGGTATGGAAGCAAATAACGTATTGCTTAAACCATGCCAGACCTCTTAGAAGACTAAAATTTGTTTGCTTGATCGAAACCTATTAATACCGCACAAAGCAGTGTTGGGGCCAACCCCATGTTCAGCCATAAAATATATACAAGATACCCGGTATAAATCCAGGCACCCCGACCACCAAGCATGGCTGAACACAGGTTTGGAAATCCTCTGGATCAAAGAATTTCAGACAAGCAGGTGATCAGCCCACTGTGTCCTAAACTCTTTATTTACACCATGAGCAATACACTGGGCAGTATATATCATAATCAATGTCAATAAACAAGTTATTGTAGCCCTTTTGGTCACCTCCTCAGCTAGATAAGAACTGGGATAATTTATCACATTCGGCGTGAGAAGACTAAAATGAATCCAGCAAATTGGAAAATGAGCACAAGTTGTTAGAGTATCGAAGTGGATTTAGATCAGATATAAGTGTACAGAACCATATCCATACACTCAGGAAATTAAGTGAAGTAACATATAGATATGATGAGAAAGTTCATGCTTGCTTTATTGATCTACAAAAAGCATTTGATTTTGTCAAAAGGAAAGTGTTGTGGGAAGCCCTCAAGGAACATGATGTTAATAACAATTTAGTAAAAGCAATAACGTCACTTTATGTTGATTGCAAATTGGCTGTTCAGATTTTATGTAAAACAACAAACGAGTTCATCATTAGTCCATTTTTGTTATAATACAAATGGATTCGATATCAGAGCAATGCAGAGGCATGAGGCTTCTCAAAGTTGTTAAAACCAATTCAGCTAATGATAAGACATTGCAGATGACTTAGTAATATTTGGAAAAAGTCTACAGCACAACATAAATATACTGAACAAGTAATTAAAGAATGGATCTCAAAAGATACAAAGAAGACAAAGATTATGCCAATTAGTAGAGAACCAAATAAACATAAAACCAAACTAGGAGGAGAGTTAATGAACAGGTCGATAGCTATAAATACCTGGAAGTAATGTTTACATTAAATGGTAGTCAGAAAGAAGACATAGATAAGAGAAGTAGCAAAGCAGTAGAGTCCAAATTGAACATGCTTTTATCGGTAGGAAAGGGCTAACAATCCAAACAAAATTGACAATTTTTAACTCAATGTATTGCCCAACTTGAGTGAATCATGGACACTAGACAGCAGATATAACATGCAACAGAAATGAAATTCCTAAGAAGACCAATAGAGAAAACAAAGAGAGATGAAATCAGAAATTCTAAACATAGGGAAGCAGTAAAAAAAATCTGAAAGTCAGGAAATATAAATAAGATAAAAATCAATTTAAATGGTTTGGACACATAAACAGAACGAAAGATAACAGAGGGGGCCTCGTGGCGTAGTTGTTAACGCTTTCGCTTCGTATGTAGAAGGTACTGGGTTCGAATCCAGGCGGTGTCATTGGGATTTCTTGAGTTGTATGGCTCGACCCTGATGATTCCAATGGAGTCATGTCCTATCGGAGACTATACTTTGGACTATAATTTGGAGGTCTCGCTTTTGATATGACTTCACATGTATTGCCAAGGGCGTTACACTAACAACTAACTTTGAACAGCAAGAAAAACTACCTTGGCAGACCAAAGAATATGTGGCAGGATGCAGCAGCAGAGATAAAAAAAGAGAGGACCTAAGGCACTAGAAGGAAAGAGGATGTCACTGATTAGGGAATAGTGTCAAATGTTTGTGTATCACGCAAGAGCATGACATCGAAAGGTATATTCTCAAGCCTTTAAAGGCTTAACCCTGTGTCTGTAGCTTGAAACGGACAAGTGACAATGATTTGTGGATATGACGCTTGTCTATCGCAGACTAGTTTCCCCCAAGTCTTATTTGAGAATTGGTACCCACTTCTATACCTGGGTTGAGTGAGACAATCGGAGTAAAATTCCTTGCCAAAGTAAAAAAAACGAAGTTCCTTAACCACTCGGTCACCTCGCCTCCACACCGAAAGTTTGAAGTTTATTGATAAAGAAAGAAAGACACTCTGTTTTAGACCGTCTTTAAGTTTAATCTGCACAGCCGGAACTTGGGGGGGGGGGGGGGCGCTCTACTCTGGTACAGCGGCAAAGCACTAGTTCAAGGATCGGGAGGTCAGTGATTCGAATACCGGCCATGTCAAGATATTTGAAGGGTTTTTTTCGGCTGTTAGAAGTTAAGTCCTATTGGAGAGTGAGAAGTTAATTCTAATTGGAAATGGACTGTCAACAGGTTCCCCCTCTGAAAAGATTTTGAAGTTTTGAAAGGGCCGTAAACATCTGACAATCAATATTTTCTCTGCCCCCCGTCCCCATTCCAAAGTCGGTACCTCTTTTTTAAATGTCTCTAGAGTGGGCTTAGCTAGCTAACTGATTATTGTTTTAATGCCTTGAGTAATGGCATCGTTTGGTAAAGTAGGAATGTTTGCTACTCATTTGATTGATATATTTTTACAAAACAGTAATAGAAACAGATATTAGTGTAGTCTAGACTCAGATCCCTTTTCTCTTGCCCGTTCGGCTTGAGAAAAATCCCGTATATTATAGTCTAGATAGACTTTCAAGCTTGGAGGTTGTTCACTATTCATGCATCCAATAAAGCACCTGATTAGATTAGAATTTTTGGATGTAAGACAAAAAGATAGCTGATCGTTAGAAAATGGCCATGACCTGGACGTGTCTACTGATTCAAATCATTCGGTATCTAGTTAATATCCGGCCTAGACTCCTTCTAGAATAACGCTCTTAAGTCTAGACTAGCCGGTCAATTTATTTTTAATGAAACCAGTGCTCTACGCGTTATAATTGTGCGGGGGGGGGGGGGGGGGGGCATCGTACCGTAACATTACCGCTTTCGATCAGATGTTGGGTTCGAGTCCCGACGACGAGGTTGGTCTTTTGTCCTTTGAACTTTCTTGAGCTCTGTGGATTCCTTATATGTAATCAAGTCCATATCGGAGATGGACTATAATTAGGTGGTCCCGCTTTTGATGTGACCTTTAATGTGTTGCCAAGGAATTTAAATAATTAGATACCAACATTTTAAAAAAATATAAATAATCATTCCAATAGCAGCAATTATTCCTGAACAATGACCTGTTGCTTGTAATGTTGTCATGGTCATTATGCAATCAA
>JARBEQ010000017.1:80688-92803 GCA_030265355.1 Tritonia tetraquetra | reverse complement strand
ATTAGAATAAACGGTATAAGTCCGTCGTGGGCTAAAGGTCCTGAATTTGTCTCATGGTCAACCCGACTGTCCCCTATAAAACTTAATTGTACAATGACCTAGTATCTAATCTTAGCGTAGGTCAAAATTTGTCTAAGACTCCATTCTCCATGATTGACAGGATACGCGCGCATCGTATGACGAGAATGCGGGTTACTGCGCCCCTTTACTACGCGTGGCCTAATGTGAAACGTTCATCTCTATGGATGCCACCTACGTCATGTTAATTACATTTAACCGTAAGCCCGGGGCATGCCCATATTCGGAAAGGCGGGTCACTGGTTTTGTTACGACAGACAGTTTTCGTTTTCCCCTGATTAACAAAGGGGTGACGACTGGCGTGATTGCCTAACAATCTATGCGGGGGACAGCTTTGCCTATTAACATTTGGGTCGTCTTCGGCAACGAAGACAAACGGCCCATTGTAAGTCGCGTGCGTGGGCTTACGCAGGAGAATAGACAATGAGTGTCGGAGGGAGAACGATGAAGGTGAGAGACGTCTTAATTATACCTTATGCGCCAGCGAACACAATCTTTTGTGAGAACAACCGTAACATGATGTCACTGGTGCCTCATGTATAGGTTGATATCATTACAGTCACCACCGAAACGAAAAATGGTAGATAATCCTGACCGTGGAGCTGAGACTGAGAGTCTTGATTTTGTTGTCTCCCTTTCTAACTTTTTTTACCTCCACTTTGTTTTTGGAGTGTGATCAAAGTCTTTTGGTTGACCGCACGTTAATCGTAAAGAGTCAGAAATGATATTATGTATCAACTGGTCTGTCTGATTCCTTTAGATTTCTGTATCCGATTTGTCAAATGTAATGAATTTTTATTCACCCATACTTATCATTAATTTGTTTAAAATGTCCCTCTCTTGTTTAAAGAAGACTTTCTTCACGATAAAAGCATTCTAATAGCCAACTGGGTTGATGGTTCCAAAGCCCCTTTGGTAACAGGTAAACAATGAATTACAATCAACTACGGCAATCGCACCATTATAGCTGCGAAATTGTTGCGATTATCCCAAGTTGCGATCATGCAGTGACTTTTATATAGAATTAATGAATTTTGCTCCTTGGGAAAAGTTGAGATTGGGCGGCAATTCCGATTAACCGAGTTGCAATAAACCTGAGTCGACTGTATTTATCAATAATCCGTATTCATCCTCATCGTGATCGTCGTCATCGTGATCGTCATCATCATCATCACCCCACCCCAACCACGAAATAAAGACATACAAGGGGGAGTCCCTAGCTCAGTGGTTAAGTCACTCGACTTTGGACGAGGAGGACCGTATTCGAGCCCCTTAGCGTTGTTATTTTTTCTGGTCCTTTCAGAGTTTTCATGGCTCTGCCCTGGAGATTCACGTAGGGTCTGTTCAAGATTCTAAAGTTCTTTAGAACCGCATTTGATATGACTTTTTAAACACATACGAGAAAGAACATAAACAAACAAACACACACACACACACACACACACACACACACACACACACACACACACACACACTTACCGGTAAAAAAAGACTAACAATACAATTTTTTAATGGAAAATGTATAATATGATGAATATGAAAATACAGTAGACAATCTATAGATATAAAGCTGCTGGAGTCGACGGCTGGGTACAAACTCCTCTCTTAATACGTTTTATACACTGCTGTAAATGTTACACAAACTGCAAAATACTATTGCCCAGGTTTGGATTTATAGAGTTTGTTTGTTTCTTCTAATTTCATTTATCGACATTCATCATATTATTTCCATTCAATAAGTAAAATGACGTCATTGTTCTATAAGCAAACGGTGTTGTTAAGGTGATGCTTTCAATAGCAAATGCGTGCGCATATTTATATTTCCCTCTCATGCAATTTGTTGTTCGTATGTGTTTTCTCTTGTTTGTATTTGTGTCTCCCTTCTTTTCTTTCATTTTGTTCTTATTTGATGTGTTTGTAATGTCAGTTAAACATTTCTTGTAAATATACAAACATATACGAATATCTACCATCAACAATGTCTTCTGAAAGATTCAACCAGGTCTGGATTAATAGAGACATAAAGCAACTATCAAGACGCAAGAAGAGAGCATACACAAAAGCCAAAGAGACTGGCAAACAAAAGGACTGGGACAAATTTCACCAGATTAAAATGACCGCTCACTTAGCATGACGTAATGCATATAACTCCTACATCTCCAGCATTAACCGAGGAATACGACGGTAAACCTAAGAAATTCTGGGGTTTCATCAAAAGCAAAAGAACCGAGTCATCGGGAATAGCCCCCTTGCGACACGAAGGAACCTTGCACAGTGACACCATTAGCAAGGCAAACATCCCCAACGACCTGTTTACATCTGTGTTCTCACAAGAGGATGCGAACAACGTTCCAAACAAAGAAAGCGGCCATTACTCAAAGGTTCCAGACATCACAATACACAGAAGAGTATTACAAATAGCAACCTAAATAAAGCAACCGGTCCTGATCAAATTTCTGGGAAACAACTGAAGGAGCTAGCGGTCGAAGTAACACCTATATTGACGATTGTTTTCAGAGCCTTCCTTCGTCAAAGCCGAATACCAGATTAGTGAAAGGAAGCATTGCTAACGCCACTTTTTAAGAAAGGGGAGATGGGCAAAGCATCAAATTATGGACCGGTGTCGTTAACATGCATATGCTGTAAGATCATGGAGCATATAATTAACATCAATATTATAAATCAGGAGGCTAATAATATTCTAACTATCAGCAAGGAGATCACGTAAAAGTCAGCTCATTATTATCACCCAAGAGCTTGCTGGCGGCCTCAACGCTGGGAACCAAAAAGATTGTGTGCTGTTAGATTTTTCTCCGATAAAGTCCCACATCAGCGTCTACTTGCTAAATGCCACCATTATGGTATACAAAGAAACATACTGCAGTGGATTGATAGTTTCTTGCATGACCGGACACAGAAAGTTGTGTTAGATGGAAAGACGCTAAGGTCACCAAATGTAACATCTGGAGTCCCCCAAGCAACAGTGATGTAACCGTTGCCCGACGTCCCGGAGCTAGTTACATCAAAAGCCCGACTATTTGCAGATGATTGTTTCCTTTCAGAGAAATCCACAACTCAAACGATTCCATGTTGTTCCAAAAAGATCTTGACCATTTACAACTGTGGGAAGAAAATTGCCTGATGCAATTCAACCCCGACAAATGTGAGGTTCTGCGCGTTACCAACACGCGAAAGCAAATAATCACCGACTATAACATATATGGAACAACGCTTGCTTCTGTAAAATCAGCTAAATATCTCCGACTCAACATTAGCACCAATCTGTCATGGAACGACTACATCACACTTGTTAATAAAAATGCGAACAACATCAATGCTTTTCTGTACCGAAACATCAGTTCATGCCCATCTAATATTAAAGCAAAGTGCTACACAACTTTAGTTCGACCGATAATGGAGTACGCCAGTATAATTTGGGACCCAGTAACACAGACAAACATCACCACACTCGAAATAGTACAAAGAAAAGCGGCGCGATTTGTAGTAGGAGATTTTAGGACCACCAGCAGTGTAAGCAAGATAATAGAATAACTACAGTGGCCAACTTTAGAAGAACGTAGGAAGAGAGCTAAGATTACCATGCTGTATAAGATTGTCCATAATTTGACTGACATTCCATCTGAGAATCTCATTCCTTTAAAAACAGCACCAACAACAAGAGGCCATGACTTTCGATACCAAACACCATTTTCTAGACTAAAGAACCACCAGCAATTTTTTCTCCGTCTCTCATCCGCCTATAGAATAAATTACCAGCCGCTGCGGTCATTCTTACAAGCTTACAAGGATTCAAAGACAGCCTTATCATCACAGTCATCCATAGTTATTTTGAAATCTATTCATCTAATATGGTATGAACGTATTTGCTGTCTATTATGTTCTGTCACTGTGAATGGATTTGTAAACAATTTGCGAAAATACAGTAGAGGTGGACTGCAAATTACTGGAAGAAGAAGAAGAAGAAGATCTAGAAAAATAACATCTATATGAATTTGACATTTTACTTTAGAAAGTAACAAAAATAAAACTCAACACCTTCTTGTATTATTCACAACAAGTAGGTGTAATCTTTTTTTCAATCAATAACTTTGACTGAAATTTCAAAGTTTAAGGTGAAGTCCACCCGAGGTATATTTTATATGTGGCAGATCATGTCCTCTGATGTATTATTGTTTACATCAGGGGTGTGCAACATTTTTCATTGGAGGGCTACTTGGAACAACAATTTAGGCCAGTCACCATCACAAATATGTAACTCAATGATAACTAGTGTGTTGAGTTATGAATACAGCGTGAATACATTTTTAGATAATAAAGACAAGTGTATTTTGTGTTTTGTAAATTTATTAATGTCCCATTTGACTGATTCGGTGGCAACTCGAAGCTGACTGGGTCAGGTGTTCATCTGTGAGCTGACGATATTTGTTTTCAATTAATTTCATTATTGAGAAAAACTGCTCACAACAATATTATGTGTTGCCAAAAGGTGATGTTATTTTCCTAGCATGTTGCTTCAAATTTGGATGATTTCGACATGGCGGCCTATTGCACATCCCGGGTTTACATTATGATAATGATATTACATCTACACACGGGTCGACTAAAGAGGGATCAACAGTTATTGATTTCATCACATCCCTGATAACCCGAGTACCGTCGGGTATCCCTGCTTGTATAATATAAATAGCAAATTGTGACAACATTAAACGAATTGCAATTACAAACTAACAATCAAAGAGGTCATAAATAGAACTAATTAAGAGCTCAGAGAATCACTTTTCCCGTGTTAAATTCGAGGTAACTAGCATGAAGTCAAAATGAATCGTACATAATGGCGGGCAATCACTCGCGTGAGGTCTAAATGAATGTCTACATATACTTTGTCAGTTGAAAAACCTTAGTTGAATTTGGCACGCAGCACATATAGGCTTTGTGAGGAACTTATCGGTAGTCACTATGGGAACATCCAGCTGTCTACGTAGTGTACGAGACTAGGGCACATCCCAAACAAACTACGCCACCACTCCGGCGTTTATCTAAAAATAGCTTTGATGGACATTCACTACTACTTAGATTAGTAATCACACAAATATGTTAACCCATTCCACCCACCCTCCTTAATACACACCGCTTAAATGAATTCCAATATGAAAAGGCAACAAAATAACAGCATTGCTTGGGGTGACTTGTCGGCAAAATGGAAAAAAAAAACAATTAAAAAACCCACGAAAAAAACAACATCGCAATGCTCGATGACCTAGACTTACACATTCTCGAATCAAGCGAGTGCTGGTTTCTGGATGTTGTGTGTGTGGCATGTTGTCGTTGTTTGTAAGACACATATGTCTAGGTACCCCTTGTATAATGGCTAGTAGCCAACTGGTTATTGTTTTTATGTATTGGTTGATAACATATTCATATTCATTTCTTCGAATTGTCTGGGCTTTACCGAATGCCGCCATCATGCCCTTAGATAATCGCACAAAAGGGTGACATGTTTGGATGTTCCCCTAGTCTTGTAGACAACGTAGACATCTGGATGTTCCCCTAGTCTTGTAGACAACGTAGACATCTGGATGTCCCCCTAGTGATTACCGAACTTATCCCTCCAGTTGTTCTATAAATAACCTCTGTGGTAACAATAGATATAAAGATGAAAAAAAAACTTTGACATATTTACAAAATCTATCAATATTGTATATTACATTATGATATGGGGAGTCTCTAACGCAATGATCAAGTCACTTGGCGCTGGACGCGGAGGACCAGGTTCGAGTCCCGCCTAGTGCAGGATTTGTTTTCTCTGAATCCATCAGAGTTTTGTGGCTCCGTCATGGATTCTCGTGTTCGAATGTACTGCCTTTTATGATACCATGACCTTTCAGTGATGAAAAGGGCGAACAACTTTAAACTTAAGAACTTTTAAAATCCACCAATCCCATGTCAAGTAAATGACCAGTTTCTGATTGACGCAAAATGCAGACAATAATACAAGATAATATGAAGAAATTATGCCCTTATAAATCAATACCGAGTAAAGCTGTGTTCAAATGGTGCATTTTTTTTCTCTCGGAAGTGCTTAGGTAGGGAATATATTCTTCACCTAAGCAGCGTGCTTACGTAGGGAATATGTTCCCTACCAAAGGTAGGGAATGTTCCCTACCTAAGCAATGTGCTTGCGTAGGGAATATATTCTTCACCTTAGCAGCGTGGTAGTTAGAGGTTTAGGTCGACGCATCTAAACGTAATATATACATTCTCCAAATGAATTCTAATTTACTGTTGTTTTCACTCAGAGTATTTTAGATTATAGGGTTCAGGGACACGGAACAAATTACTCTGGGATAGTGTCGCCTAACATCCTTTATTTTCGAATTGGCAAGCATAACCGTCATGTTGCCATTGCCTTTCACGAGCTTGTCGTTTCTTCTCCTCTTCAAAAGCTCCTCAAACTCGTTAAACGTTTTAAAAGTTTGGCCTTCATACAGACTTAAACCTGTCGGCACCTCCTCAATTGCCGCCATGCTGCGGAGGTAGTGAAAGCCGAGTGAAAGTGAAAGCCAATGTTCGTTTACCTTCGAGTGCTAATTTTAGAACACTAGTCAAACCGCGCAAGTATTGATGACATAGTATGCTACCTTCCCTACCTAAGAAGCGTGCTTACGTAGGGAATATCTTTCCTATCTAACCACTACCTTTTTTCTCAGTACTTTCCGCAAGTAGAACAAGACAAAGAGAATGCGAGGGGCGTGAATACCAAATGACGGACACTTCGCTGAGCCAGCGTCAGTCGGTTTTTACACCCCGCGCATTCTCTTTGTCTAGTTCTATTTGCGGAAAGTACAGTACTGAAAAAAAAGTGCACTATGTGAACACGGCATTAGTCTTTTACACAACTTGATCAATGTCATAAACAAATAAGTAACATAGTTAACATATCATTGCCAATGCTACATGTACTCTCTCTACTCTATATCGGATGTTCCTTATCTACCGTAAATGCCCTTATAATAAAATCATACTATGATGACCCAAGGAAAAAATTCTACCAGAGGAAGCTCTGTCGGGGAAGGCTAAAAAATTCTAAAAGTGTAATCACCGCATATAACTCAACTTAGTGTGATGTAACAGGATGACGTAAACGTGTTGTAAGCTCCACGTAATTTATTGCTTTTCACAACTCGATGTAGAATTCGAAAGTAACACTTCAGACTTTTAGCTTTTGGACAGGATATATAAGGAAAACTATCAGTCCCGATTTATGTGTTCATTATCGTCGTTTGCACATACTTTGATATAATCTTTAGATTGTTTGGATTGTTAGAAGTAGAAAAAAATATGTTATTGTCAAAATGGCACAGTTGAAATCGAGATTTCACCACTGCCGCCACCACCACCACAATAGTTGAATACAGTTCAAGATCTCTTCAATGCGAATCATCATCCAGTTCATCCCGTTTCTAGAACGGATATTTTCTAGTCCAAATAATAATGATAATAACAATAATATATATAATAACACGTATATTGCGCAACACATCCCTCTGGAGCCATGACATTAATAAAATATCGTAAGTACAATAAAGTTGTAAAAAAGGTGTAAAAGAAAAAAATCGTTAAAGATAATAATAATGATGATAACAATATCATGGTAAATGAATACTAAGGGACACAACTTATCAATTTCCACAGAGGAGGACGAGTCCCAATGATTACCGTTACTGATATTTCCGACACCAGGCGAACAGGTCATCAACTTCTGCTGTAATTATCATGATTGTAAAATGACTAACTTAATAGGGACCAGACCTTTCATTCCATAGAAATCGACCACACACCTCCTGCTGATTTTTTCTCTGGTTCTGGGAATCCAGGAGGTCATCCGTCGCAGATATCTAAAGTTTAAAGATTACAGTTATCAGTTTTACGCCCCTTTCGACACTTAAAGATCATTTCAGAGGCGGGGTCTGATGGCTATAGGCCATCTCCGATAGGACTTGAACCCGCACATCGGGGAAAAAACCCAATCTCTTCGACCTGGCCTGGATTCGAACAGTGGGCATCCCGGTCCATGAGCGAGTGCTTTAACACTGCATCACAGAGGAGTCCCCGCAGATGTTTCAACCTTGAAAAGGATAAAAAGGTTAAAGATAAATGGCGAAATTGACTATAACAGCCAGAAAATCAGTTGGATTCAAATTGTAATACTCTCAAAAGAACGTGATCTACTCTTGAGCTTAGGTATTATCATCCGGCGCATGGTCAATGAGGACGCATACTACGTCAGATCCGGTCCCAATAAAAGCACCAAAAAAAACACGTTGTCGTGACGTCCATGTTATCATTTTTGCTGTTTAGTGTTATTGCAACTGACATTGTAGGAGTAATAACATAATGTGACCGCTTCCTATAGACCGACAGTTATGTCGCATTTTGACAATATTGGTATCAATAAAAAGGAACATGTATCCTCTTTACAACGACATAAATGTTTAAGAATCGATGAAAAATAAATAAGATACAGCCATTGAAAGGAAGGTGGGGGTGGAGCGACTAGTTTTGAGAAAATGGCGACCCAAGATGAAGGATGATTATTTCACAAGACCACAATGTCCTATGCAAAAGAATACCTTTAAGAAAAATTATGCCAAAAGATTTACAAATAATTCTGAAAAAGGAGTGAATTTATATTTGGGATAAAAAGCTCAAAATCGATCAAAATGACCCTTCAATCGATTTTTGTCTCTATTTCCGATTTGCTCAGTGCGACTTATATGTAGGCCTGGGCGGTAATCCAAATAATTCCGGTTAATTGCATCTAGTTAACCCGGAAACCCAGTTCCTTAAAAAGCAAGTCGATGCCCTTCCCAACTTATATGGCAGTCTGTCAGAGGCGGTCACATAGGAAATCTTATCACTCACGAGCTGGCGAAAGAAAAATACCATATAGTTATAATAAGCCAGAGGGTTTGAACAAGGACAAAGAATATTTTGTTGATATGCTTGGAAATCACCCTATACTTGTTCTCGTCGTGGTCTTGGTCGTCTTCATTTTCCTGGGGTTTTCCTGAACCATCGACATTGGGAGAGTCCATGTTTGCATCAGCAGGAGACACAGCATTCTTCACCTTTATGATTTTCGTGATAGTGCGTCTAAAATCCTCCTTGGTTTTAAGACGGCATTCCTCTTTCTGATAAAAGAAATGCGAAAAGAGACACGAAGTTGAACCTTTGGACAGAACAATAACAACACCAAACAAACAAACAAACAAACATAACCAAAGAAAAAATGATGATTGATTGAATGATATGTGGCTAGTGTTCAATGTTCATTTTTTAGCACATTTATTATTATCTCTTTCTTTCTTATCCAGTTCCCTTTTACCATTACAGTGTAGGGTCAGCACTCTGAGGCTGGATTTCTGTGGATCGAGATATTAGGCCAAGCAGGTGATCAACCCACTCATCGATGTAGTTCTTTAAACATGAAGAAAGTGATCACCGCAGGAGCCAAAATTACAAGAGATAAAAATAAACAACCCCTCACAAAAAACCCCAACTAATCAAACAAACAATCTATCAACCAAACGAAGACCATTAATAACAAGAAAGCATACACAACCCCCCCCCCCCCCTCCCCTTCTCCGGGTTTAGTTTTTACTAATTTTCTATAAACTGCACACCTCATCTTTGTGGTGTAAGAAGACGGTGAAGATGGCTGCCACCACTGTCAATACGGAGGAGATCAAAAGGGTGAAAAGGTAGATGGTCAGAGCAGGAACTGTGTTCGTTAGCTGTGGGGTCATCGTGCTGACCATGCTTAGAAATACGGACAGCGACAAAAGGACAGTCACAGCTGTAAGGGGAACATAAAGGGGAAAGGTCATTAGTTATGGTGGATAGAATGGTATTTATTTTTAACGAAGTTGGTGCGTGTAGCGCAACATCGGTACATGGAAGGATCACTTCGGTATCTCGTACAGGTCAAAATACGTGTACGCATGCGCAGCATTGTCTGTTTTGTCCGAGTTGTAGTTATGGGCAACTGGAGCATGTTTAGCTACATGCCAAATGCTGTCATGGTAAATAGCATTTTCAAGATTTACCAGTTCGGTGTGCCGCAAAGGTCACCTGCGCTTTACGGAAGCGTTTACTTGCGTATCACGACCGTGCGGAACACCTAACACCAGCCTTTTTAAAACGTAAATACTTAAGGCACATGAAGCCTGGAGCTCAATCGGGTTTCCATAGCGTGAAGTGGGCAAAATGACAATTTGTCAATTTCTGGTAGGTCTATCGCAAACACTCTCAGACAAGAGTTAGTACACATCTGTACACCTGGGTCGAATGAGGCAATGGAAGTTAATTCTTTTCCCCAGGCAGAAAAACCCCGTAGTGGGACTCGAACGCACGACCCTTGCTGTGGAAGTCCGCTGTCTTAATCTCATCGTCACGTCAGGATCGATATTGCTTTGGTGGAGAGAGAGAGAATAAATATGAAGTCAAGGAATGGGCTCCGACGGTTGGTCAGGGATACAGTTGAATGGACACGACTTGTTGACGCCGTATGCTCCACCAGGGAACTATGAGATGGATGGATGATGGATGGATTCTTGAGTATATAAAAAAAGCATGTACTTAATCTTTCCAGGCGCATAGGAGGGCCGGAGCTTTTTAGCCTGAAGCGGACAAGTGACAATGTGTCACTCTCAGGATAGGAGGCTGGAATATCGCAGAACTTTTCCAAATTTCATTTGAGAATTTGTACCCATCATTTCTACACCTGGGTCGAGTAAAGCACGCGGAGAAAAGTTTCTTGCCCAAGGAAAAATATGACATGCCTGAAGCCGGACCCACGACCCTCGACATGGATGCTCGTTGCCACTTCGCCTCTATTCTTGAGTAGGTACCGTATAACATCACACTTTTCGCACATTTTATTTTGAGAGTGCCAGTGGAGATCTACGTTGAAGCGCCAAATTCTGTCATTATAATGTGTGTGATCGAACCCCATGAACACAGCAAAGCGGTGTTTGGGCCAGCCCTATGCTCAGTCATGATACCCGATGAATGCAGGCCACCAAGCATGACTGAACACAGAGCCAAAAGTAATGGATCAATTAATTTCAGACAAATATGTGATCCGCCTACTGTGCCCATAACTCTTTACTGGCACCATGAACAATACACCGAGCAGTATAAAGCAAAGATGTGCCAATAACAAATTTATGTAGCTCGTGTGGGGCCGTTGTTATAACCTAGTGGCAAATACACGAGCAATGGTAATATTTCTCTCACGCTGATGATGCTGATGATGCTGATGATGCTGATGATGCTGATGATGCTGACGATGCTGACGATGCTGATGATGCTGATGATGCTGATGATGCTGGTGATGATGCTGATGATGCTGATGATGCTGATGATGATGCTGATGATGCTGATGATGGAATCAACGTCAATAGCAAAGGAAACTGTAGCAATAACCTACCGTAACTAACTTTCTCTCCAGACTCCACGGGAATGAAGAAGACCAAGTTGTTCAGCAAAGAGATTATGATGATAGGAAGAATGACATTTAAAACGACTACGGCTGGACGTCTCTGAAGTTTGAATTTCAACTGAAGAAAAGGACGGGAAAAAAGAGACATTACTATAATCTACTTATCGTATTTTGATTGGGGGTTGATGATGTTCATGATAATCATTACGGGACGTGGTACCATTGATAATTGAAAGCTCTATTTCAGTATCCTAGATTGTGAAAGATTCATAAATAGCTCGGGGGCAAACCTCTTAACTCTTTCCAGGCGGATATGGTTTCCGCATATAGACACAATTTCTAACCCAATTTTCGGAGATGAAATAAAAGTGTTACGACAAGAAAAATGTTAGAGCCTGATGGTAGACATTAATATTATACATCAAATTGTTCAGTATTGAATGATAACAGCAGGAAAGTTATTAGAAAAAAAGAACAGGAAATTGAGAAAATTAAGATGAAATTTAAGCCCCC
>JARBEQ010000017.1:51807-67614 GCA_030265355.1 Tritonia tetraquetra | reverse complement strand
ATCCAGAGAAACCCAGCCTCATAGTGCTGGCCCTACACTGTAATGGTAAAAGGGAACTGGATAAGAAAGAAAGAAAACAGTTATCATCACAATCCGTGATTTGCTCACGCAATAACACCGAATGAAATAAATTCATATTGAGTATGAGCGTGTGCCAGTGGGAGTTATTGAAGAATTTTTTTTCCCATAGACAAAACGAGGAGTTTCTATTGATGTCCTGAATAAATTTGAATGGTTAATTATATTTTGTGCTGCTCCAAATGTTGTGAAAATATAAGGGCAATTAATAATTAACATTTATTATTTGTTTCACATTGCAATCCAGATTTTTTTTTAGGTCAAGGAAGTACCACAATTTGTATGGCGTAACAGATTTGATATTAGAGACAGCTTGTCCCAAACGTTATATGAAAATTATATAAGGGCAATCAATATGCATTTATTAGTTCCAAATTGCAATCCAGATTTGTGTAGGTCAAGGAAGGACCAGACAGTTGAAAACCAAAATGCCACTCCCCTGATCCTATTCCGGTAGGTGGGATCAAAGAACCTAGTCCTATCGGAGACGGACGGTAAACTCGGAGGTCCCGTGTGCACGTTGCGCACGTTAAAGAACCCTTGGCAGCTGAACATCGATAAGAGTAGGCGGCTAGGCCGCTGTCCGGGCAAAATTAATTCCTACCATAAAGGTCACAGTGTGTTGATCACCTGCTTGGCTTAATATCTTGACCCATAGAAATCCAGCCTCATAGTGCTGACCCTACACTGTAATGGTATAAGGGAACTGGATAAGAAGACAGACAGTATAGGCAGTATTATCTCCTCTCTTTACAAGTGCGTGGGAGGGAATTGGCCAAAGATTCCAAAATAATAGAGTTGTTAGTTTTACGCCTTTCGTAACTCATTACAGGTCAGTGTTTTGCTTTGTTATCCATACCGCATAATACCGCTAAGCAATGTTGCGGCCAGCTCTATGTTCAGCATTGCTGAAGCTCTGCGGGAGGTGCAGGTCACCGAAGTAAAAAAACCCCAAAACATTAGATGGTATTATTTGCTCGAACGGGACAGGGACGTATGTCCACTCTCTGCCATTGCTACGTGTACTAATACCAGTTATAAACATAACATTCCCACCAAGAGACCCCAAGAGCTAAAAATACACATTTATAAGAACAATGAAGGCGATATAAAATGTCCTTCTCGGCATGTTCCCACGCAATGTAATGTTACATAATGTGACATTTCCTCGATGCAAAAACGTTAATGGAACCACCATTGCCGTCTAGAGCAATTATATATTATATATATATAAACAGTAATTAGGTTTTTATCTAACCACACAACACACACACACACACACACACACACATATATAATATGTGTGTGTGTGTGCGTGTGTGCGTGTGTTTGTTAGTGCAGCAGCGATTTAATAAATTCTGGAATTGCAGAACAATGTCACAGACGACTTAATGAGTTTACAGCATGATAAACAAAAAATACATAAAGAGGATCGATGCGTAATAGTTTAATGTGTAGTGGTTTGCTGTATTGTCTCATACTCTCGGTTCTAGTACGGATACGAACAGGCACGGTAATAATAATATTATGGTCTTAACGAGTCTGGGATGGAGGCAGGGAAAACGATTAGTGTTCGGTGTTAATGAGGATGTTGGTGATTATGATGATGATGATGATGTTGCTGATGATGATGATGATGATGATAATGATAACGATGGTGTTGTATTGACGATGAGGGATGATGATGATGTTGTTGTTGTTGTTGATGATGATGATGATAACGGTGGCGTTGTATTGACAATGAGGGATGATGATGATGATGCTGTTGTTGTTAGTGATGATAATGTTGATAATGATTACGTTGGTGTTGTATTGACAATGATGATGATGATGATGATGATGCTGATGAAGATGATGATGATGATGGTGGTGGCGATGGTGATGGTGGGGAGTAGGCGAAAAAATAGGAGGAGGAAGACGACAATGGTACCTGGGAGTAACAGACGATGTATGACACTATGATACGAGGGAAATTAAATCTTAAAGATCGTTATCCCTTCTCTAGTCCTTTTATTCCATCCACTCATAGACGCTCGAGTACACCATCTCAGACACAATAGATTATTGGCCACTAGAGTAACTACGGATGGTCAAGTGTAGCATTAGCGATGGCATTATGTAGCTTTATCAAAAGGTTAGCTAATCGCTTACTAGCAACAATTGCCCTTATTCGGAATATTGATATAGCACACGTACGCCCAGCGTGGTAGAACCTCCCAGTTTTTATCATATAGATGAGGGGGTACCCACTAGGGCTACAGACAGTAATGTGTTTATTAGCTCGTCTTTTTGCTAATACTGATCAGTGTATTGCTCATGGTGCCAGTAAAAGAGTTTGTGGACACAGTGGGATGATCACCTGCTTGTCTGAGACTCTCTGATCAAAAGAGTTTCTTCCGGCCCTGTGTTCAGTCGTGTTTGGTGGTCGGGGTGCCTGCATTTATGACATGTATCTTGTGTGCCTTTCACAACTAAACATAGAGCTGGCCCCAACACCGCTCTGTGGTATTAATGGGGCTCGATCAAACACACAAACAAACAAGATATAGCACGCACATAACGATCATTGTTTCCCCCAAACCACCGCGATTTACAGCGATTTACAACATTCCTAGGTTTGACACCATTATGCAGCGTCCTAGCCAGAAAGTGACAAATTATCACTTGTCCGCTTCCCGCTACTGAAACCGGGTTACTCCACTATGAGCCATAAAGGCTCTTAATGACATACTACAACTGGGTTTGAAACCATTATTAGGCAATTTTCTGTTAGTTTGAGTTTGTTTGATAAAAATATAATTATGAAAATATAGAAGTTCTAAAGTTGTTCGTTTTTATGTCATATCCAGGCTGAGATCTCCGATTCATAGTCCATCTCTGATAGCACTTGATTCAGAGCCATACAAACTCTATCGCAGAATACTGTCCCAAATCTAATTTTAAAATTGATACGCATTTCTACACCTGGGTCGAGTGAGGCAAACGGAGTAAAGTTTCTTGCTCAGACAAAAAACGAAGTGCCTGAAGTCGGAGTGGAACCCACGACCCTCACTATTGAAGTCCGCGTCTAGACCACTCGACCATCTCGCTTCCATGGCAAATATAAAGCGAAATGAAGCAACTACACCTACGACTGTTTTTTCTTTACCATCAACAGTACGTGTGTACATGGAAACAACAATCCACTTCCATCTCGTACTGAAACATTTCATCGATTGGAACAGCTATTTGATAATTATGTCAAGGAACGCGATTTGAACAACAGGAATTATCACAACAAACATAGCATACATTTCGGAGTTACAATTACACAATTATGTATATATAAAAAGGAAGAATTTCAAAATTATGTAAGTACCTATAATAAGGAACAAAGACACCATAGCAAATAAAATAATAATATATTCAAAGACAGGATCATGACTGTCTTATGATGATGATGATGATGATAATAATAGTAATACTAATAATATGAAAATCTTTATTTTGCCTTCCCTCGTAAGGGCTCAAGGCGCAATACAATAGTATTATATTATTCATTGAAACAATTAACAAAACTGATCCACGTGAATCTCTAGGGCAGAGCAAAACGCCTGCACAAGACGAGATTTGAACGCATTAGTCTGCGTCCAGAGACCAGCGACTTAACCACTGCATCAGGAACTCTACTCCGATAGGACATGATCAACATAATACAACCAAATACAAAATTCCATGGTTCAATCAATAACAGACCATTTCTTTTTTTTTCATGAACCATTAAGATCCTAAATGGTCCTTTCCATCGATCTTAGACACTAACGCACTTTACAGTCCGTTTCAAAACATGTGTCCGCTATTTCCATGAGAGGGAAGCACTCTTGTTAAATAATATTACGAATAGTAATATTTGAATATCAGTCAATAATGGGTTTTAGCTATTTCTAAAGTATCAGACAAATAAACCAAATACTATTTGGCAGTTTTTCTCAAAGTTTGTTAGTAGGAAAGCACATCCACATAGTAATGTTGGTCCAATCGCTCAAGTCAATAACAAAACGATAGTTAGAAGAGAAAGAAACCGAAAGAGACCCAACCACAAACGCCCCCAAACCACAATACCCCCCCCCCCCTCCCTCTCCATCCCGCTTTTCTCCCTGCCAAAACCCCCAACAAAATTCCCTAACAACAAAATATATAGTAAATTCAAATCAAAGCTTTTTAAAAAATGAAAAACACCGCCTACGCGCGTTTTTAAATGTCAAATCAAAACCTCTCTATTTTATCGATAATAAATGAATTAAAGGGAAGAAGGCACTAGAAATAGAATCAAGCAAGGTTGGAAATGTTAATGTTACAGATACGGAAAAATAGCCATAAAAGAAGACAAGTGGAATGTCGACAGTAGGAATCGTAACCACAACGCGGCGCACGACAACACCGTCTAGCCAGAGACAGAGGCCACGCTCTAACCGACAAAGAGTATGGGAAGAAAAAAGATCACTTTGTTCTTTTTCTGACACAAAATCGAATATTTCGTGTAACTAAATATTGCATAGGTTAAACGTTTATAAGGGTTAGTTTTACGGCCGATAGGACGACTCCATTAGCAATCTACCAGGACCAGAGCCATAAAAAAAACTCCAAAAAAAAAGTCCAAGAGAAAAACAGTCCCAACCCCTCCGCCTTGCTCTTTTAATTAAGAAGGGCGGATATGGCAAACAATGGATTCGTATTATTCGCCCTTCTTCATGAAAACGGCAGCCCCGGGATTCGAACCCAGCACCTTCAGCGCACGCCCCGCGAATGCGTTACTGCTAAGCTACGACGCCTCCGAACCAGGCTTTAATTCCCTATAATCCTTCTGGAAATATCATCATGGCAACAACACACAGCCTATTCTGTTGTTAGACCGGTTATTGTTGGGTAACATTATACTTTAAGTAGACACGGGCTGTGAGGTATTACAATATTATATCTATCAAAAATCGATGATCCCAATCGGCTTTCCGAGCCAAATCCCTGTCGATGTCCTTCCTCTTCACATGGGCTTCCCCCTCCACAATCCCCCGATCGAAACAAAAAATTGTCATATTGTTGTAAAGAAAACTGAGCGGGCATATTTCAATAGAATAAAATTGAAACATCACATACAAGAATCAATTCCTTCATACATAATAATATGCTCACGTCGAGGGTGATTTATACCTTGCTTTATTAATAGATTTATTGGACAGTCTCCAGTTAGTTATTGAACGCCTATTTTGTTCACACACACACACACACACACAAATTATATTCATATTACGCCGTGTTCTTAACTAAAGGATGACTCAAATAAACCGCACATAAACATATTTATTTCACACACACATAGACAAACGGAGACACAGACACAGACGCAGAGACATACACACACACGGATTGTATAGAAAGAGGGGTCGAGAGAGAGGTGGAGAGAGATAGGGGTAAATTCATACATAATTTACTCATTTATAGATTATATAAACATCAGCATACGCTCTACAATCCACCTGTCAGTCTTCCTATATTGCCTGAGAAACTCGAACTCTAACAGCCGAGCAACAAAGATGTATCCTAGCAACCGAAATGATGTGCTACACGAAGCTCTCTGATATCGAGTTCCCTGACCATAATGTGAGGAGCGAAGAGGATGTTGTAGACATTAGGACCTCATCGCGATCTCCTCACAGCCGCCAAAAAGCGTACGATGAAATGGTATGGCCGTGCAAATACAATTCGTCAAGGAACAGTCAGAGGAAGCGTAAACGAGGAATACGGCCAAAGAGTGGACATGAATGAACTTCGCGGTATCCCAGAGAGCGGCCAAAGAGTGGACATGGATGAACTTCGCGGTATCCCAGAGAGCGGCCAAAGAGTGGACATGGATGAACTTCGCGGTATCCCAGAGCGGCAGAGGACAGAGACGAATGGAGGAAAGTCGCAGCTGACATTAAAGTAAAGGGATGGATAGCATAGACAGGCAAATATATAGATAGATAGATAGACAGACAGACATATATAGGTAGATAGATGATTAGATAGATAGATGGATAGACAGACAGATAGATAGATGATTAGATAGATAGATGGATAAATAGATAGATGGATAGATAAATAGATAGATGGATAGATAGATAGATGGATAGATGGATAGATGGATAGATCGATATATGGATCGATGGATAGATAGATTGATTGATTGATTGATTGATAATAAACGTACACACACCCTACATACACCGCTTTGAAATAGCCCCTTTGCACTAAAAATGGGTGTAACGCTGACGACTATGACTTTAATACACCTTCATACACACACAAACACACAAACACACACACATACACACACACTACACACACACACATAGGCGTGATGCCTCACATGAGACCCATGACATTTGATAACGGTGTGTTTGAGCCCCATAGTGGTGTAATGAGTCTATTTGTAGACAAATTGTGATCAATTATTCATGCTCGTATGTTCGTGTCACGTCAACGTGATAAATCGAGGATTCCAAATATCCGAGTCTGGTCTGGAGTACAGAGTTCAGACTCCGCCATAATTCCATTCCAGGAAAGAGTACATCTTGATAGTAAAATGATATAATTAATAAAATACCATTTAGATCATCAGAGCTGGTGGTGGAATCCCGATCAGGTCAAAGAGTATAACGGGATTGTTTTTTCAGCTGTGCCGGTTCCACGTCTTATCGGAGATGGACTATTAACAGGAGGTCCCACACATTTGAACTGATATAAAGTGGTCGAGGGGGGGGGGGCATAAACCTTATAACTTTAATCTTTAAACTTTAAGGAAGTGGGAACGAACATTCTTGAGGATTGATAACGATCCTTTCGTTGGCAACAATCCTCATCAAGTTTGGGCAAATATGACTTTATTTGAACTTATTTCAAAGCCGTATACTAAGGCTTCAAACGAAAATAGCATCAAATCTCCCTCACATTCTCATCACCCTATCAGTGGAGACATAGAATATAACTCATGATAAGGGGAAACGGAAGCACTCCGTGCGCGGGTTTATTATTTTTTTTTAATAGACTTTCCGAGCCTTCACTGAGAGAGAGCAACGTTTGGCTCACTAAGTAAGACTCATCTAAACCATTTCCTCCAAGCCCACAGCCGTTCTCGGAGTCGATCATACAACAAGTACACAAATAATGATGACGAAATATGACAACATCAAACGTAAGAACAATAGATAATAATATATGGAATATCTCAAATCTGCGTAATTTATTGCTAGGCGCATTCAATACCACATCCCATTGAAATACATGCTATCCGGGATTATTGTTTTTTTGTCTTTTTACCAATGACGTTCATAGGTATGCCAACAACTATGATGATACATATTATATCATATCAAACGTCAGAATAATACATATATTGTGGAGAATTTTCTTTTTTATTGCAAGGCAAAATCAAGGCCAATTCTAGTGCAGGTATCACACATTATGAATGAGGCAAGCCGCACCACGTCAAACTTGAAAAGTTGAATATAGTATGAGAATATTGTCTAGAATACGTGTAATAATTTTTATTTCATACTGCACGCTTCCATTCTTTATATTGCAGCTTGTTGAGAAGGACTGTCGTGGGTAAACGATACATTGTAAAGCGCAAAGAGCATGATGAACTATATAAATGCTATCCCCACGTGACTTTTCAGTTGTGCGATGTGAAAATGTTATCATTAAACGTTGTAGGTAGAAATATAGATAAATGGCAATAGAGATAAATGGAGACGGTATGAAGGGTGGATAGATACACATGGGTTAGATGGGGAGGGGGGGGGGTGGACAGAGATACAGATGTGTGTGTAGAGAGATACTATGTAGATAACAATAGATATAAACATAGATAGTGTGAAGGATGGATAGATACACATGGGTTAGATGTGGGGGGGGGGGGTTGACAGAGATATAGATGTGTGTGTAGACAAATACTATGAAGATAGCAATAGAGATAAACATAGATAGTAATATAAATGAATGAATAAATGGATGGAAAGATAGATAGACATGTAGATAGAGGGATGGAGATTTGTAATATATAGTTAAATTGATTAATCAATTGATTGATTGATTGATAACGTGTAAGTAAATAGACAAAAGAATGCACACGCCTAAAATCCGTAACGAAAAAGGACGCGTGACATTGATAAATTCGTTAATAGAATTAAAAGTAAACATCTACTAGCGGGTTCATCGCCAGAGAACCGCACGTTTCAGGTGGTAAAAAAGAAGGATTACAACTACACACAACAAAACGGAAGGGGGAATACGAAATAAGGGTAGCGAACCGCAAACGAGTAGGTAGGAGCCAAAATTAGTATTAATTATTAACGTCGCTGGAGGCATTCTTTGGGCAGAAATAGGGGGCGATCGATTTCTGACGAGGATGTTCCGATACAAAATCAAAATCGATCACCTTCAAATAAGACAATTAAAAAAAATTGATGATTATTATTTCAAGCTGTGGTAGGAGATCAATATGGCGACATGAGAAATGCTGACAGGGAATAAATTATACGTCTTCTAAATCGTTCAATAAAGTTCCTATTCTCATTACACATTAAAGAGCAACCCGGGAGACGGATGAAGAGATAAACAGTCGGGATAAAGAGATTGTATAGATAAAGACGATGTATAACGGTAACCAGAACGACAAACCTAGCGTAGCGATAACGCATTCGCTTCGTGTGAAGAAGGTCCTGAGTTCGAATCCCGGCGGAGACGTTGCGATTTTTTTTTCTTCGGATTTTCTCTGATTTTTTAAAGGCTCTGACCCTGTAGATTCCAGATGGACTATAAATCGCAGGTTCCGCCTTTGATATTACCTGTATAACGTGTTGACAAGGGCGTAAAATACACAACTCTAAACGTCAAACCCGTCCAAGACGGACAGGTGAGCACGATTACAGACAATACACACTCGCGTACAAACGCTTGAATGTAATTATTGATCTCTGAGTTTGACGGATCATTATACGACTCTTTAAAAACGACGGTGAGATTTGAGCGGAGGCGGACCTATTTCCAGTGCAATGAGAGTTGGGTTGCTATCCACGCAGTATGACCGAGACGTCTTTTCTAAACAGTAAAAACAAAACAGTATGAAAGAGACGTTCTTGAGTAAACAGTAAGATTTAGACAGAAAAAAAAGTGTCGACGTCCCTGGCTCACAATAAGAATAAGACAGTAAGGAAGAGACGTTCTTTAGCTCACAGTAAGAATAAGACAGTAAGGAAGAGACGTTCTTTAGCTCACAGTAAGAATAAGACAGTAAGAAATAGTTGTTCTTTAGCTCACAGTAAGAATAAGACAGTAAGAAATAGTTGTTCTTTAGCTCAGAGTAAGAATAAGACAGTAAGAAAGAGTTGTTCTTTAGCTCACAGTAAGAATAAGACAGTAAGAAAGAGTCGTTCTTTGGCTCACAGAAAGAATAAGACAGTAAGAAAGAGTCGTTCTTTGGCTCACAGTAAGAATAAGACAGTAAGAAAGAGTCGACGTCTTTGGCCTTTGGCTCACAGTAAGAATAGGGAAGGAAAAAGAGACGTTTTTCGTAATTAATAGTATAGCGGCCCACTTACAAGCCAGTTTGGTCAGGTGAATGTCATCTAACTGGCCTTGCAAAGGAAAGAAATACCAAACATCATCACGAGAGAACCCCACGTTTGATTTTCGCAGTAAAACAGTAAGGAAGAGACATCTTTCGGAAAGATTAAGAATACATCTAGATCCATCATCTTATGATATGATTGCTTCTGTTGGAGAACGTTCTCGAGCTGGTAACCTTTAATTCGAGATTTTATCAACAATAAAGCGTGTGAAAAAGGGGGGGGGGGCGCGTTTGCTATAGTGCAGTTGGATTATTGACTATAATTCGTGTTTCTTTAGTATGATATCATAAGAAAAGTTGAAAGCCAAAATGAGGTGTAACAAAAGTACATTAAAAAAAAACAAAAAACACTTGAAGTGGAACAGTTCTATCAGATAGTTTAGAGCGGATAATGGAAATGAATAAATCAAGATGGTTTGGCTACACACTCAGAATGAAGGAAAGTAAAACCTATAAATCATGTCCGAGTATCAGCCGATGGGAAATAAATTCGTATATTATTATATAAACCTAAAAAGACATTGACGGAGGATGATAACATTTCTGATATTGTAGAGGGAAGAGAAATTACTTGAGTTGGCACGGTTAAAAGAAGTAGTAGAGGAATAGAAGTAAACGAAGTTTATTCACGGCGGATGAACCTGACACTCTTGGTGAAGGAAAAAAAAGATTCTACATTATTTGCAAAATCATATAACATATCTTCCGCCCAGAGTGGCAAATTCTCCCAGTTCGTATATTATAGCTGAGGGCTGACAAGGGCTACAATAATTTGGTTATTGGCATTGCTTATGGTTAATACTGCTCAGTATATTACTCATGGTGTCAATAAAGAGTTGTGGACACAGTGGGCTGATCACCTGCATATTATCTGAAATTCTTTGATCCACAGAAATTTCCAACTCTGTGTTCAGCCATGCTTAGTGGTCAGGTATCTTGTATGACTTTTATGGCTGAAAATGGGGTTGGCCCCGACACTGCTCTGCGGTATTAACTTTTTCCTCAACATTCCATTGCCTTAAGATGTAACCTTTTCTACGTTTGAATCTTTACGTCTTTCAACGCAGAAAGGTCATATCAATGGTGGTTCATCAGAACTTAAGAAGATTATACGCGAATCGAAAGGGCAGAGCCAAGAAAGCTCTGAAAGGTTCAGAGAAAAAAAATCCTGCACAGGGCGGGACTCGAGCCCGTATTCACCGAGATCAAACTAGCTATGGAACGAAGATTTAGATGACATTTATGAAAATTGAATATCAACTTATCAAATATTTATGAAAGGGAACGCAACATAATAACGTTTATAGCTGCCAAGAGAGGGGAAAGCATGTCCCTACATTATTATACACAAATTCATGTTCTATCTGGATAGCACGCGATGCTGTTACAAATATTAGTAAAACTAAATCACAAAATCCCATGAATTATAACCGAATCCTATGGAATATATTATCACATAGACTATGAATACCATACACCACAGTCACAAATTGTTATCGCATACTATTCCATGCTATTCCGAAGATAGAAATAATAGCAATAATAATAATAATAATAATCACAACTGTAACACGGGGGCAACAAAACGATACCACAGTAAATTCCAGTACAATAATAAACAGCTCAAAGTTGAACCATCATCAAATCTAAATCCCGTACACACTCATCTCCTGCTCACTCCGAGCCTTGACTGTTCAACGCACGATACGCATGAAGTGTCTTGTCGTCGTCCTCCTCCTCCTCCTCACTCCGTCTCACCGGGATCGGATCAACAGCCACGACATAACTAACCACCACCACGACGGTCTCATCACAGCCTGTGGGTAGACAGTAGGGGCAGCTCACCTACCCTCATAATACAAACACAACATCACAATAAACACAGACTGTCTACCCTCATCCGTAGGGATGACAGCAACGAAACAAAAAAAACCCACGCAATATATTATTTATTTTGTCTTGGGCACCATCATGGTACTCGGTTTTATTAATAGGTCGGAGTGCGTATTGACGTATTGATTAGTTCATCCTTATTGTTTATTTGTTTACGTGGGCACGTTGGTAAGGAGAGAGAAAGCCAAAATACATCATACCACCCAGTCGTGACGGTGCATTGAATTGATGTTGAGTTTTAGAGAATGCTAAGGGGCACACGCATAGTATTGATTTATATTGATTTTTAAAAAGAGAACATTCATGGTAAAACCAGCAGCCTACGAAATAACCTAGTTGTGGTTTATCACGAACTATGAAGCATTGTAATGTATCGTTGTGCGATGCGAATTGAGAATGTCAAGGGGGCTTGTCTAGAGCATGGATGAAACCACTGGCCTCTGAATACGGGCTCGAGTCCCGCCTTGTGCAGGATTTTTTTTCCTCTGAACCTTTCAGAGCTTTCTTGGCTCTGCCCTTTAGATTCGCGTATAATCTTCTTAAGTTCTGATGAACCGGCATTGATATGGCCTTTCTGCGTTGAAAGACGTAAAGATTCAAACGTAGAGAAGGTTACATCTTAAGGCTAGATATGTTATGTCAAAACATACGATTTTGACTTTTGCCTCATATGTTCTAATTCTATAATCAATTAGAATCTATTCCAAAGTCGGGTTTCCAAGCAGATAAAGTAGAAGAAGAGGATTGAATAGGTATAAATCGGAAAAAATCCTATCCGTGGACATCCCTATTGTTATTAATTTTAATGTATTTCTAAAAACTGTCATCTACACACAAAATCATTTTCTCATCATCCGTATTGGACCACAGAATTTGCTATTGAAAGCATCAATATCATAAAAGCACCGTGTGCTCATAGAACAATGACGTCATTTTACTCAATGAAAGGAAAAGGGGGAAGTAAGGAAAACTATGATAAGTGTCGATAAATAAAATTCGAAGAAACAAAGCATCTTCTATAAAATCAACGGTCCGCTCTACTACAGTTCTGACCACCTACCAACATGATCAAAACTATTTTGCACCTTGTGTAAAAATTTCAGCAGTGTACAAATAGTATTAAGAGAGGAGTTTGGATTTAGCGGTCGACCCCACCAGCTTTATATAATGGAAAGGAAAAGATAATGATGACATTATCAATGTGCTTAGTCACGTCAGATATCCAAAGTAGCCTTATACTTACTTATATGTAAAGCATGATAAATGATAGCAAGGCAGAAACGGTAACGAATTTTCTCTGCAAAAACACAGTGGTTATGTATAATTATAAAACATAGTTCACATTATAATTGCCTACTGTAGCTATGTAGCAACAAATGTGATGATACTATATCTAAATGGTTGACACAAATCAGAAACTGAGACAGAATAGACATATTACGGGTCTATACAAGAAAATTCACAGTGGGTTGATCACCTGCTTGGCTTAATATTTCGATCCAGCGAAAACCATCCTCATAGTGCTGGCCCTACACTTTAATGGTAAAAGGGAACTGGATACGAAAGAACGATACAAGAAAATGGCATAAAAGACATCATCATGATTCAGGCACATTGGGCTGATCACCTGCTTGCCTTAAAAACCTGACCAGAGTTTTTTTTCCAGCACTGTGTTCAGGAGCAATGTTTCACAACAGACTCCTTAGGGGTAGCATATGCGCTGTCGATAAATATGTGTTTAGATATCTACGCAATTCATCGTATATATTATTATAAGAACAGCAGAGATGTTGTGCAGATTGTGTTTGTCAATACGGGATGTTTGTTCAATTTTTTGCGGTTTATTCTAAAAATACTATGGGATATTTTACAAACCAAATTGGGATTATCAGACATTTCCCCAGAATAACAATAATACAGTTGGGGGCATTCCTGGCTCAGTGGTTGAACGCGGAGGACGGGTTCGAGCCCGCCAAACGTGGGTTTTTTCTTCTTTCTGGTCCTTTTAGAGTTTTCAGCTCTTCAGCTATCTCCTCCCCCCCCCCCTCCTCTCTCTGGTGTCATAGAACTACACAGAAACACCCTAATCACGACTAGATTGGTGCCAGACATATTATCTCTGTGACTATTACAGATGATTACAGTGCGGACCTGTCCTGTTGCGGGAAAATTATGCTATCCGTAAAAGGTGTGTTCTCATTATGTGTTTTCCGCAAATATAAATAGACACAGAGAATGTGCGGGGCGTGAGAACCAATTATGGCGGACACTTCGCTGAGCCAGCTTCATTCGGTTTTAACGCCCCGCGCATTCTTCGTGTCTATTTCTATCTGCAGAAAGTACTGAAAAAAATAACGCATCATGAGAACACGTCTTAACGCAAACGACACACTGTCGTACAGACGATTGCCTGTCGTACGAAGTCGTGTGACATGCAGTGAACCAGTGCGCAAGTAGGGACTAGTGAGCCGTGCACTGTAAAGTGGTTAGCTGCATTCATGCGACAGGCAGCCGTCTGTGCGACTAGTGTAAAAAGTAATGTTTCCGATACCACATTTTATTAAGATATCGCTGAATTGGATGGGTGGGTTTCAAAATTGTTAATTTCACACGTTTCAGTGCACTAAAGTCATCAATCTGAAATGGGACGAGAAGTCCCCACGTCAATCTCCAAGACAGAGCTATAAATAGAGTTGAAAAAAATCCTCCACTGCCAGGATTTGAGCCTCCAACCTCCTCACAGCTTGTGGTAAGTTACTTAACTTCACAGCCACGGACTGCCCCGGTCTAAGGCAACGTCCCTTTAAACCTCAAGGTTACAGATCTCAGTCAAAATCGATTGGTGTGGCAAATCAGACAGAGCTACTTTACTTGCACCGACCTTGATTTAGTGAACGCCATTGGGTGAAAAAAATGATAGAAATTATGCTACGTGGGCGACACAGGCCAGCGATTGGCCAGTGGTTTGTCCGACAGCTATGGAATGTGTCGAATACCGATGAGAGGAGGGGGGGGGGAGTGGTCCCTAGCTCAATGGTCAAGCCACTAGACTTTCGACGCGGAGGACAGGGGTTCAAGTCCCGCCTGGTGCGGACATTTTTTTCTGGACCTTTCAGAGTTTTCAAGGCTCTGCCCAGGAGATTCACGTGAAATCTTCTCTACGATGACAGGCCGGGTACCATCCATTCCAACAGTCCCCACCACGAATGCCTATCAGAACTGGGAGTATTCTGTCCTCCGATTGTACCACACGGACAAATCAGGAAGAAAATCTGCGGATGCCGATTTCATCCTCCAGTTTGGTACCATCCGCCCCGAAGTACTGATCACCTGTCTTGATCTCGGCTAGGGAGAACGATTCCTACTCCTAGCGGTGCTGGCTGGGTAACGAGAGGAGCAGGAGGGGGCTTTCTCACATCTAGGGTATGGGCAGGAAGCAACTGCCTACAAACCAGATTCCTACAGAACCGTAGGCGAGGGAGAGATGGATGCAAGAGCTGGTTTCCAACGGTAACAAACGGATTTGAATACTCCAGTCCTAAATCAACCCCTCCTCCCGCTATGCGTCAAATCACTGGCCAACAGCCTTGTTTACACTAACCTACCTTGTTTTGATTTGACTTTTATCACAAACAGGACACCCGGCGTTGTCATAATCAACCGGAAAATGATCTCGTCCATCTTTTTTTTTTCAATCACGCCCACTAAAATAGTTATTCAATTGTCGTTTTTTCTCTTCACATTAAGATAATATATCATTTAAAAAAAAATTATAATCCTCACCAATGCCATTTGCACAATGTTAAAACTAACAACTTCCCATTGTTTTTAGCCAGATTGCCAATCTAAAATTACGAGGACCACCTGTATGTCATTTCTCCAATGCTTTGACGGGAAATACATAGTAAAGATTATAAAAATGTTTTAGTCAACTTATGATAACTTGGGCTTTCAAAAAACCAAAGCGTAAGGACGCGTGGGAAGCTGGTGAGAGAATGTATAAGCGTAGAACTGAAGGAGCCTGGAATGAAATACAACGCATTAGATAAAAGTTGAAAGTTTTACGCCTCTTTCGACACTTGAAGATCATTTTAGAGGCAGAACCTTCTAAATTCCTCTCCTTTGTGACCGACCTTGCTGCGGTGGAGAGGCTTGAGTGATCTAATGACTTTGAGGGCTATACCAAATAG
>JARBEQ010000017.1:37553-51707 GCA_030265355.1 Tritonia tetraquetra | reverse complement strand
AGTGTCCGAGGTGGTTGTGGGCCTTCTATTATTTGTGGGGGTTTTTTCCTCATTGTGCAGATTATGGTGATAGAATTGGATGGAGTGTCCGAGATGCGAGTTTTGTATGAATGCAGTGTGTACGAGTACGAGTGTTTTTAGATGAATGAACAAAGGTATGGGATACTGTAACCAACGATTGTCAATAATTTTTAAAAAAGACTCAAGCATTTTGACTAAGGTCAGCGAGAGGGTGATGTTTCCTTTGTTTGCTAATGTTCGATTCAAAATATTTTGCTATTGTCTTCTGCCGAACTCGGTAATTTCCGAAACTGTCGTGAGTAGAACTCAAGCACCTGTTACTAGTTATTGTCAATGAAAAAAACAAAACATCAATCCAAGGGGCAACTCTTATTTTGCCCTCGCTCATTATAATTTATATAGTGAAAGAAATACGTCCAATTCTTGTTTATCTTGTGTCTTTATCATCTTTGCTGTAACCGTTTTTAGCCTGTCTAGATCTCGTTGTAAGCACAGGCCCGCACTGGTCATGTTTTGCCTGTTGGTTTACTGCGGTCGTGATAATGAGCGTGGTGAGCGAAATTCGCCTTATTAGTAATTAGCATAACCGCAGTAAAACTACAGGCAAATCAATGCTATTTTAAAATCCATTTTTGTTTTTGTTTAATGTGTGTAACCACGATGCCCCTTGACACAGGCGCTGTCATCATTTCAACGATGAAATCCAAACATTTTCTATTTTTGTACTCTCCCAACGTAGATATTTTCAAGTCAGTCCGCGTATCGGTTATAATTTGTCTACATGTTCACAAGACCCTTTCAATCTCCGCTGGAACGGCAACGATCACTCAGAGGGGAAAAGCTTCTTAACTGAATTGTTTTATACAACAATGTTCGCCGCAGATTAGTATTTACCCCCCCAAAAATGCATCACATAAGTTCTTGAGTGACGTTCCTTCGTTCAAACATGTAAGATTTGTCCACAGTGGCAAATTCTCCCAGTTTTTACTTTGGCTGAGGATGTGACAACAAGCCTTATTTTATGATTAATACTGTTCAGTGTATTGCTCATGGTGCCAGTAAAGGATGATGGGCAATGTGGACTGACCACCTGCTTGTCTGAAATCCTTTGATCCATTTCCAGCTCTACGTGGGGATCGAAAACTCTACTGACTGAGCTAATCCGCCACTTCCCAAGTATACAGACATTTTCACAGTAATTTACTGTGAAAATGTCTGTATAGTTAGGAAGTGGTGGATTAGCTCAGTAAAGACACACAACTCAACTTTGTCCACCTAGATTTTGTCAAACGCAGTCGTGCAGCGATAGTTATTTACAGCAAATTCTGTGGCCTCACATTTTCGTTGCTCTCTCAGTGAAGAGCCATAAAGTCAATACAAACATTTTTGTCCACACAGTGTGTCCGTTTTGGGGATTCATGGAAATTTTACTTATTCTTGTGAAATCTAGTCTGAAAATCTTTATGACATGAGTTAAAACAGGCTGAGTTGGGCGAAAGTTGGCGAAGTAAACACGCTATTATTATTATTATTTAACACAGAGATAAAGATTTTTAATTCCACCTTGAAGAGAAATGATTACGGTATATAGAAATTGTATTTACTTGATATGATCAGAAAATGAACATAGTTGTCACTGACACTTGTAAGTGTTAAAGAATATCCTGTTGAAATGAGCGTTCTCTACTCATTTGTGTTAGTTTTACATTATTACATGCCTACTAGAAAAAATTCAGACTTTTCTCAAATTTGAGAGCAGAAAGAAAATACATGACACAATAAAAATAAAACCACAACTTTGGTTACTGTAGAACACTGAGGTGGTTTTATGGCTGTCAAGGATTGTGGGTTTGAGTCACATTTCAAGCGCATTTGTCTCCTCTGACAAAAACTTCAATCGACCCAGGTGTTGTATAAACGGGTACCAATTCTCAAAAGAGGGTTGGGAAAGACCAAGATCCTATGCAGTAAGTAATGAATTGTCAGATATCATCCATGGCAAGGACTGACCACACAACGTTTAGACCTCTCAGCGCCAGGGTGGTAAAGCCACGCTTACCGGCGCCATACTGGTTGGCGCTTGCGTGGTATATCTACTCTTTGGGGGTGACCTATAAAATGCAAAGAGTCTAAAATATTTTTATAGAACAAGTTCAGGAAACTTCTAGGATCATATCTAAAAATAACAGCCAATCAAATTACAGTTTATAATAATATACCATGAATTTCAGGGTTCGTCTTTTTCGTGGATTAAAAGTATAGTTTTTCATTGCTTGTTTACCTTGGACTCGTTTTCGCCCCGCCAACTGCCTGGGCACACTAATGTTATGCCCATGACTTTCGGTTGGGCAACAGTGGGGTAGCAGGGTATAAATTTCATTTTACAATTTCAAAACTCAAATTCAAAGACCAAAAATCACCTGCTTGGCTTAATATCTTGATCCAGAGAAATCCAGACTCATTGTGCTGGCCCTACACTGTAATGGTAAAAGGGAATTGGATAAGAAAGAAAGAAAGACCAAAAATAAAAAAAGGATTTAAATAGTCTGTAATAATACATTGTAAGGTGAAGGCTTTTATCACAGAAATAATTCAAGCCATTTACATTGTCTGATGAAAGCTTGATAACAAATAATTTAGGCCTCTTCCTCCAACCCTTCTTCTTCATCCTCAAAATCCTCCTCCTCCTCTACGGTAGCCTCCTGGTACTGTTGGTATTCAGACACCAAGTCATTCATGTTGGACTCTGCCTCGGTGAATTCCATCTCATCCATACCCTCACCGGTGTACCAATGGAGGAAAGCCTTACGACGGAACATAGCAGTGAACTGCTCAGACACACGTTTGAACAACTCCTGGATGGCTGTGCTGTTGCCAATGAAGGTGGAGCTCATCTGGATTTGAGAATTTTAAAAATAATAATTTATATATAAATAAATAAGTCATGAAGCGGATTACATACTTCATCAGGATTTTTATGTGAACTGGAAATGTGAGTGCACAAGAAATGTTTTGTCTTGCTAACACGACATATTTCACTAAAATGCTGCTCATGATGCTTCTTTTTAGGGAGGACACAATTTGAAATAAAAACTTTTAGAAACAAAAATGAATCACCCTGTCCCTGAAACACAATATGGAATTACTCCATAAAAAATGAATGCCAGCTACAGTGAATCTCTGTTACATAGCTGCCAACTTTTCAGAAAGCAAAAACAGACTTCCCATACGAGGTCTGTCAGAGTTAGAGCCATAATCATATTGAGCCTACCTATTTGAAGTTAAAGTACAATACAACACTACAGCTTCCCCATTTTAAGATGTTTGTTTACAGCCTTGCTTCAGGGTTCCCACTCAAAATTTATGAAAGAAGTCAAGACCAACAATGAATTTTCCACAAATTTTACGTACATGGCGATTTAATATGTATTAGTATTATTATTATATGACACAAAATTATAGTGACTAATTTCAATTAGCCTGCTATAAAATAAGGTCTCTGAATTGTTTTCCCAGACCAAATACCATTGAGTAGATCTACCATTGTACAACCTTGTTTTTTGTGTGGCTTTTTTATTTTCAGTGATTGCTTTTTTACTAGGATCAAATTCATTCACGCCTGATTCATACCTAAGGATAATCAAACACATACTGGTTTACCACTTGTAATAAGATAATAAAGACTCTTTCTAACTAAAACCCCATAATCTACTTTCAGACGATCCAGATCGGTAGAGAGAAAACGAAAGTCGAGCACAAGCTTTAGAACGCAGCGAGTCGATGTTCGCAATGGCAGACTAGATACCAACAAAGCCCCAGATTTTGAAATTATTGCTGATGACGTCCGACCGAGTGACAAAATGAATAGATTCATTTCAAAATACTAGATTTCGAATTAAAAGATTCAATCGCGATCTAGACGTGTCCAACAAAGTTAATGTCAACAGGGAAGCTGAAGCACCAGCGAGATCGAGCAAAATCTTTGAGATGACGGAATTACTTCCGATTCTTGTATCGAACTCACAGAGTCACAAAGTAAATAGATAATACAGATAGTAGTAGTAGTGGTTGTTCACCAAAAATGGTATCCATCCGAGCATTGATACAACTCTACTACAGTACCATGCCGATAAAAGAGTTTCAATACCTCCGTAAATTTTTGAAAATCTGGAAACATTTAAACGTATTATTTCTTTTTATGTGACTGACTAGTCCCCCTGAAAATGTTAAATGTAGATCGATCCTCCAACACTGGGGGCTTCTACACATCGAAGAAGAAGAAGAAGAAAAAAGAAAACATAAGAAAGGCTCACCTTGAGACCACGAGGAGGAATATCACAGACGGCGGTCTTCACATTGTTGGGGATCCATTCAACGAAGTAGGAAGAGTTCTTGTTCTGTATATTGAGCATTTGTTCATCAACCTCCTTCATGGACATACGGCCACGGAACATGGCAGCAACAGTCAGATAACGGCCGTGACGAGGATCGCAAGCAGCCATCATGTTCTTGGCATCAAACATCTGTTGGGTGAGCTCAGGAACTGACAAAGCCCTGGAGAAATATCAAGTAAAGATTGAAAATATGGAAGTGCCTAGAAAAATAGCCATAGAAGAAGAAAAGTCAAATGTTGACTGTAGATACTAAAAAATGAGATCAAGAAACGCCTGAATAAGAGATAAATGGAAAACAGGACAGTTTTTAGTAAAGAATCAAATAAATTAGTTAGTTAAAACAGTTTGGATATAGATAATGCTTGAAAAAAGTCAGATGTGGAAAGAAGTAGATGGACATTTCGTTAGATAAACAATAAGAAGAGAAAAGTAATTTTCATTGACAATTTCATGTTTAATGGTTCTTAATTTGAAGAGAAACTGAGTACTGAGTACTGAGATCCAAATAAAGCAAATGCACCTGTATTGAGAGCTTCCTCGGGCTGTGAGAGGAGCGAACCCTGGTATGAAGAAGTGAAGACGGGGGAAGGGAACCATGTTGACAGCCAATTTCCTCAAATCAGCATTCAACTGACCGGGGAATCGGAGACAGGTGGTCACTCCAGACATGGTGGCGCTGACAAGATGGTTCAAGTCACCATATGTGGGGGTGGTCAGTTTGAGGGTTCTGAAGCAGATATCGTACAAAGCTTCATTGTCAATGCAGTAGGTTTCATCTGTGTTTTCTACAAGTTGGTGGACTGATAGGGTGGCGTTGTAGGGTTCAACAACTGTGTCAGAGACCTATGAGAAAAGTTACGATTATTTTAAGGGCCTTAAAAACATTGTTAAATCCAATTTGTGAATTAAATCAATTTTATATTGTTACATGACCGACCTTCAGGCAATACAAATGTCATGTTTGAAAACAATTGGTAACCACAAAAGAGATCAAATAAGAACCTTTGATAAAGAAGTTAAAAATAGTTCAGAAAAAAAGATGAATATATCAATGAGATGTTTTGAGCATTTGAACAGAATGCATGAAAATAGAATACTGTATTATTATCCCTAACAAGAGCACCCATAAGAGCCTGCCATAAGTTGTGTCTGTTAATGCCTTACACCTTTGTTTCTTTGAGTAGTATCAAATTCCTCACATTATGTTCAAGTATTTTTGTTTAGGTAGATTTCCGCCTTTCTTATTTGGCAATGACTGATATATATTTTTATCAAATCATTCATTCATATTCAGCTCCCTTTTACCATTACAGTGTAGGGCCAGTACGATGAGGCTGGATTTCTCTGGATCAAGATATTAAGCCAAGCAGGTGATCAACCAACTGTGAAAATAAACCCAAAGTCAAAATTCTCACTTTGGGTGAAGGGACAACTGAGAAGGAGTTCATGATTCTGTCTGGGTATTCTTCACGGATTTTGGAGATGAGGAGGGTGCCCATACCAGAGCCAGTGCCACCACCAAGTGAGTGTGTCAGTTGGAAGCCTGGAAAACATCGATTTTTTAAATGGAATTAAAGGTGAATAAAAAGAACTTCCTAAATAAAATCAAAATAATTAAAGGCCCTATTAGGACTGAATATAACATTTTTTACACTAAAACCTTCATAACCTTCATTGTAAAAAATATACACACACATTCACCTACAAGAAATGAAAAACTTTGAATTCTAAATTAGTTACAACCATTGAAAACAGTCTCAAACGACTCAATCAAGTGTAGCATTGGGTACTGAGAGTTGAGAATGTAAACTGTAATAGAGCAGTGTCCAATCCAGACAAATTGGCACTTGTCCACTTCAAGTTAGGACATGACATAGGACTGATTACTTAATCTACTTTTTTCAAAGAAGCGAGTGAAGGACTTTCGATGCCTTTCACTTCTTGTCTTTATAGATTAAGCTTTTAAGCGTTCCATAAACCAATAGAAAATTGTGTTTAAACAGACAATTAAAAATGTAGTTTCGATTGCTCGGGGTCTCTTCGCGTCACATATATTGGATTTAAATCTGGAGAACAAGGCGGATGGGGGAAAAGCCTGATGTTATTCTGCGTTAAAAACTGCTGTGTTGCATTAGCTGTGCATTATCCTGCTGGAAAATTGTGTTCGGATGCCCCTCCAAAATTGGCACAACATGGGGATGCATAATTTGATCAATGTAACGTTGTGCTGTTACGTCATTGCCACGCCATGGACCAATATTATATGAGAGATGACAGGACCAAGACGTTGGCTGATGCAGATGGCACCCCAAATCATGACAGTGGCTCATCCCCATGGATTACGTTCCAGGATGTTTCCATCTGCGAAGTTGTGTCCGGGTCTCCTCCATATCTGCACTCAGACATCATCAGGATCGATACAGAACCTACTCTCATCACTGAAAAGAAACCTTCTCCACTGTTGATCTCGCCAGTTAATAATATGGTCATGTTCCCACTGTAAACGTTGCTGTCGATGACATGGTATAAGAACAGCTCTCCGCTTAGGTTTTCTACAGCAAAGGCCACCATCTGCTAATCTCTGTCGAACAGGTCTGTCACTAAGAGCTCTCCTGTGGGTCCTAATAGTATGTCTGGCAGTATACGACGCAGGTAGAAAAGGATTACGCCGATGTTGGCACAAAATGAAGCGGTCTTGCCCTATTGTTGTTCTACGTAGTCTTCCTTCACATGGTCTATATCGGTGGAGGCTGTCTCTCAAAATCTGTTCTAGAGTCAATATATTGTGCTAGTGTGGACTCCCAAAGCCACTACAACTTGCCGAGGGCTCACACCGGCTTGCAAGCACCTGGTCACGGTTTTCTTTCGAAAGTCTTGGCATCCTTTAATAGCGCCTATTATTGAATGAAATAAACTTTTGAGGGCAAGTTCTGGCTCACCTACGTGATCAGTTCAAGTGAAGTTTGTACTGCTCCACATGCAGCAAATGAGCCCCACTGAGGGTTGCAAACCCCTTGTTTGTTTATTGTTCAATTGACCAATTAATGAATTGATTGGATTGAAATTAGACAATTCGTATAGAAAAGACTTGGGTACAATGTCATTAGTGTTCACTACTCGCGAAAACAATATTTATTGACATTGGTCGCAATCCAAAATTTTCACGTTTTTTTTGCCGGTCAATATATAAGGTGGGGATTCTGTTTTAAAGTGAATAATGGAAAAAAATGTCTATTTAAAAAATCTAGTTATACACCTTTAGACAATTACAGTGGCGATTAGAACTTACCCTGGAGGCAATCACAGCCCTCAGACTCTTTCCTTACAACATCCAGAACAGAGTCGACAAGCTCAGCGCCCTCTGTGTAATGGCCCTTGGCCCAGTTGTTGCCAGCACCTGACTGTCCAAAGACAAAGTTGTCTGGGCGGAAGATCTGTCCGAAAGGTCCAGAGCGCACACTGTCCATTGTGCCGGGCTCCAAGTCCACCAAGACTGCACGGGGCACATATTTGCCTCCTGTTGCCTCAGTGTAGTAAACATCAATGCGTTCCAACTGGAGGTCAGAATCTCCGCAATAATTTCCTGTGGGATCAATACCATGTTCATCTGAGATCACCTCCCAAAACTGAAGGAGGAAACAAAATGGTCATAAAACATATGTAAACCTCATTTACAAGTGGGAAATTCACTTGGCTCCATGTCCAAACAATTTTGTCTTGCATGATATCCATTACATAAAATTATAAAAATGTAAATGTAAAAAAAAAAATCAGACATAAAAACTCTGCTGTGTAGTATTCAGGGATGGGGACTAATTTTTTAAAAATCAGAAAGTAATGCATTGTTTTGATATATCCAAACCGCATTATACCCCTAAGGAGTATTGCGGCCAGGTCCATGTTCAACGTTGCTAACCACAGTGCTGGAAGAACTCGATCAAGGTAGCTGAGGCAGCCCACTGTGCCCTGAACCTTGATGAATGGCACAATGAACGTCACATTTTTAGGTGTTGCCTGAAATGTTATCGTTGTGATCAGCATGGACTGTCACGGCAGGGCGCCGGGTCCAAAAAAGTGAGTAGTTTTGGGTAGTAGGGACATTTTTTAATGGACTTGCAGGCGTGGTCAAGGGTTTTTGAAAAAAATAAATGGCAGATTCGGATTCAGCAGCCTCAAATTAGGAAGGCTGCAGAACAGATTTCATCTTTTCTTTGTTTTTAACTCTCTAGACTATTTCTGATTATGTATTTATTTTCTCTCTTCACATGGTGTTGTTGGGCTACACACCAGAAATTCCGCACCCATAAAATGTGTGAAGGTACAATAACAAGTGACTTTCGACACACGTCAAGAGGATAATCATTAGGATAAAACCGTGCGTGTAAACGTCCATGCGATATCGGCGATTTGATCACATGGATAGCCATGTGAAACGTATCCCTACGTCCTAAATTGTAAAGTGTAAAGGCCCTAATAAGTCTTCAACTTCACGCTCTCTGGTCTAGCACATTTCAGAGTTGTGCGAGAACCCTGAAAGTTCAAAGTAACGCTGCCCCTCCACATTTTTACCAGTTTTCAATGGACCATTAAACTGGGATAATTACTACCCATTTTACCGGCCCGCCTGACACTTGCGTTATCTAGACCGCTCGCTCGTCGAACAAAACGACACCCGGAAGAACGGGGTTAAAATTAGGTCAGTTGTGTCACTTGTCACCTCCAGAATAAAAATCAAATTTTAGACACAAAATGAGGATAAAAAATAGATACCTTGGCGCCAATCTGATTACCACATTGACCAGCTTGCAAATGAACAATTTCACGCATTTTTATGTGATATTTTGGACTTGTTTAGGTAGCGATCAAAGTTCGGTTCTTTCTAGGGGTGCGGCCGTCACAGCAATGGATGAGATGAGAGATGTATGGAGTGCGGAGGATGGAGGGAGGATGAGGTGTGTTGCCAGATTCAAATAGATTTCAATTTCGTTCTATGTCTAAATCATTTCAGAAAAATGCCAAATTTTCCAGAATGCCTTTCTCTTGGGCGTGTTTTTGGTGATGACAATGACAATTTCTACACAATAAAAAAGGTAGCTTACATCGCTCAGTTTTCTAAACTTATAATAAAGAAATATACAACGAGTTGTTTCTTACAATCGCCAGGGCAGAAGATCTTTGCACAAAATGTTATCTCTCAGACTGTTCAGCATCACATACTGCCTTCGCCTATTTCATGTCTTTCTATTTTTTGCGTTTCCCTACGGCGTTCCATCATTTTCTTATTTATTATATCTTTCCGGACGCCACTACATGGGCGCGTCTCATCTCATAACTTTTATCTTCATTTTCTCAATTTTCCTCCTTTTTAATTGCGCTCTTGGTGTTTTCCATTTAATACTGAACAACTTGATGTATAATATTATGTTTATCTAGCTTTATTACGATTTTTCTTACGACTAAACGCGGAAACTAAATACGTCTGGAAAGAGTTAAATCGGACCATTTAAGTAATGTAAAGAGGGCACTTGGGATATATAACTATATAACACACACTATCCACAAAATATTCCATGCTCTATGCGCTTTACAGAGTTCCGTTTACTTGAGGCATGTGGCAACACTCTGGTAGTGGTAGGTCATCCTTTTAACTGCTCGGGGAGAAGTGTGTGCGAGCTGCCAGTTAGACGCCTCAGCGGCAACATTCTGACAAGATCGTCTGCTGCCCTCAGCCGAGTAGTCATCTACATGATACACCCCTGAGTCGAGTGAAGTAAAGTGTCTCTTTCCCAAGGACACAACGTCGGACAATTAGGATATAGTGTTCCCTAGCAGTCAACTCCTTTGTTGACCGAAATTATATAACTCATGAAAAATCTTAACTCATTCAATTTAGATAAACAATCGATGTCTCTATTCTTCAAATCATGCATATTGAGTGTACTCGGTTTCTAGGGTGGGAACAACAGAGAAAGGAAAAAAGACGCATTAATAGAACGAACTCTAAAAAATGCACACAAATTATTGATAATATCAAATCATATTTCCTTTGAAGAACTGTATAAAGACCTATGTAGTGATAGATTAAATGAAATACTTAAAGATCAGTCCCATCCACTTAATAGGCGCCGGTGGTCGAACGGATAGCACGCCGAACCCGTCAGCATAGTCAAGCAACATTGACCGTGAATGGATGGGCGCTGTGTCCTTGAGTAAGAACTTCGTCCTAGCTCACGGGGCGTTGAACTTCGGCGATCCATCAATGGTGGGGGTGAATTAGAGGCCACAAGTTACTGTTATATTTCTACGATTATGTGTTGTAATGTTACGTAATATTAATGTCTAATGGAATGTGTAATGTATTTATGAATGATTATGATTGATTATAATATGTCCACCTATGTAAAATGCCAAATTTCTCGAAAGAGATGAACAAAGTAATCAATCCTTGAGTCGGGCATTCGCGTATTTCTTTGAATCAATTTGGTTCGGGCGAGTAGATTACCCCACTGTTCCCTAGATAAGTGGTGGAGCTGCCACCTCAGGGCGGCTTCCCGGGCCATATGACCTGACTTAATGGTCTGGATCTTCGACCAATATGGCTGTACCTGTTTGGTATAACCCTAAAAGCCATTAGACCACTCAAGCCTCTCCACCGCAACAAGGTGGGTCATAAAGGAACATTCTTGGAAATGCTTTTATTGGTAAGAAAGAGCTAACAACCAAAACCAAACTTTGATATGGACACTAGATAGTAGAGATCAAAGAACACTCCAGGCAACAGAAATGGCATTCCTAAGGAGATCAATAGGCAAAAAAAAAGAGAGATCGAATTTGGAAAAAGTAAAAACTGAAAGTCTGGAAATGAAAATAAATAAAAATCAATTAAGATGGTTTGGACACATAAAGAGAATGAAAGATAGTAGAATCACTAAACAAATACAAGAATGTAAACAGCAGGAAAAACTACCTAGAGGTAGACCAAAGAAAATGTGTCAGGATGCAGTTTCAAAAACAATTTTTAAAAAGAGAGGATCTAGGCTTGTAGAGGCAAAGAGGATGTCACTGAATAGTTTGTGTATCATGCATAAACCGTAAAACACCGAAAGGTACTAAAAAAAGGTTATTGATAAAGAAAGAAGACTGTCCAGGCTAAAGTTGATTTTGTTAAACCTTTAATCCGGCCTAATAATACCGCAATGTAGCGTTAGGGCTAACCCCCATGATCTGTCCCGAATTGCACACAAGAGACAGACACATTTAAACACAAGCCTTCCTATCACCTGTATTTCAAACAAACAACGACTAAAAACTGGGCGAGTTGGCCACTTTGGGCCTTTATTGAACATAGTGTATTCAAGACGTATTTATTGTTCCAGTAACCTACTAGTTGTTTCCTCTAGTTTTACTAGTTCTGCTATGCCTCCTCCTATCTACGTCATGATTGTTTTCTTGATATTTCGTTTTAGTTCTTTAAGAGATTTTGTTCACTTCTTAGTGATTTGCCCCAATTGGTGAGCATGAGGTCCGTATGATAATATCAAGAATTTGATATTTTCCGTCCTTCTGCTTCGCACCTCTCGTTACTTGTTCAGATAAATGTTTAACGGGTTGAGTTAAAGGACATAGCAATGCCGCATTCCATTGTGAATGTTGAAAGAGTTCGATTGATTCTGGATCGATCAATGTGGGCCTTTGTCGTCAGTGCCATTGCTCTGCCTGGAACTTGCTTGTCTCACCACCAGTTCTATCTGTTTTGGCTTTTTATTCTGTTGAGAATAAAAAGGATCCTGTCTATTGTCTGTACGGCTTATGTGGGCTACTTTGATCTGTAGTTGCTCCATTCTTTAAACCAGATAGTAATAATAGTAATAGGAAACAACAGGAGATAACATTCATTGCGGCACGTGTGTGTGTTCGTTATTAAAATTTTAACAATGACATGTGTCCTGTGAACTGTGGACTGATCCTCCCCGGAGGGAGGTTACCACTGAAAGAAGAAGAAGAAGAAGAAGAGATATCATTTTCAACAAAATCCTCCAATGCTCTTTCTAATCACTAATCAAACATAGAAATAGAATGTTTTTCTCCAGTGTTAGAAGAAGATAATTGAATCAACTAATACATAAAAAGTATCCATTTGACGACTTAAACAACCTTAGAAAACGCCAGCGAAAGAAATAAATCATTAACGAAAGAAATGGTTGATGCTGTGAAACCCGAAAAAAAACTCCGTCGTTTCCGTTCGTTTGAGAATCATTTGGCATTTAAAGTGCCAATCTGGCCACAGTGGTTTGATTTAACCCATAATGCACCTTCACTGCCACAATGTGTGATTGTGTGTGTGTGTGTGTGTGTGTGTGTGTGAGAGAGAGAGAGAGAGACATAGACATAGCACAGGCCTAACGTTGATCTATAATATTTTAATTCTGTATCGACCGTTAAAATCTTCTACAAATTATAGACAGAGAATAGCTTTTTCGCAAGGTGACGAAAAGAAACCATAATAATCGTCTCATGAAGCAGATTCCCACTGGGAGTCGAATTTGAACAATGTAATCTTACCTATTCTGCCCTTGCAATCTTTGGTTTACTAAAATTTTAGTTATGTTATAAAAGAGGAGCGAAGAAAATATAATGTCCAATCAATTAAATTTTAAATGTTGATACCTGCTCAAAGATAACCATGATATCAATGAAAGCAGAAAAAAAAGTGAAACTGTCAGATAAATAGCAATGGAGAAGAAAACTGGCGGCTAGTCTAGAGTGTGGGTTGAATCCACCCTTGCGAACGGCTTATCAGCAACTACGGGGTGAGTTCGATCCCCACGCTCAACAAAAAGATGAAATTTATTAGCTGGCACTATAAATTGTATGAAGTAAAAAGAGATGGAAACTATAGAAGTGCCAGAGATAGAGAAGGATCCTAAAGAAGAAGAAAAGGGGTTTTGTCGATCGCGTAGTCACAGATAGGGAACCATACGCTCTACCAACTGACCTAGCTGCCAATCCGACGTGGGTTTGATCCCACAGTCAACATGACCACTTTTCTTCTGTGTGGCTGTTTTTTTCTGACACTTTCATATTTTCCTACTTTCATTGATAACATGGGTATTACCATTGCCGGCTATTCTTTAATTTAAATCTGTAAAATGACAAACATATTTTCTCTTTGATTTTAACACGGAAAGGTTTTAGGATGTGAAAGTAATATTATATCAATCACAGGTAGTCAGCGTGTTGTGGTTTGACACACACACGGTGTGTCGCGTTAGAAACCAGACACCATTATCGACTCGCGTGTCGTTCATCTCTTGATGTCACTGATGCAGAACCATAGAGTTGTGGTATTATAAGTCAAAGTGCAGAACACACCAACACCATGACTCATCGTTTCGGTGGAGCGAGCAAGGTGGGAGGCAACATTTGCTGTATCTGTAACACATATGAGTAAGTGGATAGCTCACACGGGCTCAATGGTAATTGGTAACGTGGTTTCCTCATAATCACAATATCGCTCAGAAAGGGTGGCGAGGCCTGTACAAGCGTGGGTTCGATTCCATTACCTTTTCATGGAATTTATTATTATTATTATTATTATTATTATTATTATTAATTTGTTCTTATTTCTCTTAGACTTAAATGTCTTTCACTGTCACCCATTCTGTCCGTATTTATCTCTAACACACTGCATTCTTTGGTGTGTGTGTGTGTGTGTGTGTGTGTGTGAGAGAGAGAGAGA
>JARBEQ010000015.1:149867-162627 GCA_030265355.1 Tritonia tetraquetra | reverse complement strand
TAACCCCAAAATAAAGGGAGACTTGTCAATTTAACCCCAAAATAAAGGGAGACTTGTCAATTTAACCCCAAAATAAATGGAGACTTGTCAATTTAACCCCAAAATAAAGGGAGACTTGTCAATTAAACCCCCAAAATAAAGGGAGACTTGTCAATTAAACCCCCAAATAAAGGGAGACTTGTCAATTTAACCCCAAAATAAAGGGAGACTTGTCAATTTAACCCCAAAATAAAGAGAAACTTGTCAATTAACCCTTGTCATCCGATTGGTATTGGCGTGTTTGTACAACAACGGAGCCAAGAGATTGTTGTTTCCTTTCACGCTGTCCGTGAAAACACATTGTTGTGTGTATGTAGGGTCAATCAGGGTTGTGTGCGGGGCCCCAAAGGCCCTTGCCTGATTGGTGACTGTGTATGTAGAGTCAATCAGGGTTGTGTGCGGGGCCCCAAAGGCCCTTGCCTGATTGGTGACTGTGTATGTAGAGTCAATCAGGGTTGTGTGCGGGGCGCTACGTCCCATGCCTGCCTTGTGACTGTGAGCCCAGGCATTGGTGTTCATTATCTGTATAATCTGTTCCATTGTCACACATGGAGAGCTTTGGGGAATAAACTCAATGACATCGTATGAATCATGAATCTCTGGGAATGCCCGTGTTTTCTGTCGCTGTTTGCACGTGGATTATGCCAGTCGTTGAAGGCATAGAACACTAACGAATAGTGAGTAGCATTGAATTCCTCCAAGTAGTGGGAAGGGGTTGGGGACGTGGCGTAGTGGTTAACGCTTTCGCTTCGTGAGCATAAGGTACTGGGTTCGACTCCCAGCGGCGACGTTGGGATTTTTTTCCCTTTGAACTTTCTCGAATTCTACGGTTCTGACCCCGATGATTGCAATGGAATCAAGTCCTATGGACGGTTAATGGGAGGCAGAGAAGGTTGAGGTTTGGGTTGAATTATACATATCGTATTAGTATCATTATATTCGTTTGATATGTTCGTCTTAGTACAGGAAGGGTCTATTTCATATCTATATATTATTTAAAGGGGAAGTGGTTTGTTTTTTAAGTTTTATAGTTTAAAGTTTTACGCCCGTTCAACACACAAAGGTAATATCGAAGGCGGTTCTAGAGAACTCGAGAATCTGGATAATATTCCCTTTCAAACCTCCTCTAATCTTTTCCGTTTTATATTTCCCACCACCCAGACCATGACTCACTTGTTCTTCTAAGTCTAATACCATCAACATAATATTCTAATGACGATAGCCTGGCCAATTCACCAAACGTTATAATCACACGTATCATGGCTTGACACGGGGGGAGTGGATAATTATTGCCTAACTAATTACCATTATAGTTTTTAATAATTGTGATTATGTTTTACAATGGCGTCGGGAAATGAATAGCTTTTCATCTGGAGTAAAGTCATTCATTCATCCATGCTTCTTGTTATGACCGATCTGTGTAGAGATAGCATTATAAAGCAATCGATTCTAATTTGGTACTTTTTGTACTTTTGTTACAGGAGTATTATGGCTTGCCGGGGGTAAACTAGACATTGTAAAGCGCATAGAGCATGACGAGGATATTCTCTATATAGATGACATACTTTACTTTTTACTTTTGAAAGGAAACGAAATGGTAGGCAGGCCCCAAACGGAGTGGCACCGCATCTCACTCATCATATTCTCCTCTTTCTCTACAAGTCACAGAACCTCTATTAAAAACATTTTATTTAAAAAAATTCACGCGCGCGGTATGCGCCCGTTTTCCCATCTCATGGGGGGATATTATAGGGCTGTCGTTATTCGGACTCCGGGGCTGCCAATAATCTGGTCATTATTCGGACCCCCATAACCCTAACTCTTGAAATGAACTGAATGTAGTCCTAACCCTAACCCTAACCCTCTCTTGAAATGAACTATGTATCGCCAACTTTCAGTGACGAACATGCGTCCGCCGTCTTGAAAATCAAAGCCAGAAACGGACGCTGTTGGTTGCTCACCATTTCATTATTTGATCCAAAGCGTCCCCTGCTCTATGTTCACTCAAGCGAGTCCGGGGATAACATCAGACAGCTGCGAGCATGTTGGGATCGTTTTAACTGGCTATTGAAATTCTCGAAAAAAGCTTTGTAAACCATCCAAGGCCACATATGTCTGGTTACCCTGCAACAGCAGTGCTATAATCGTGATTACAATTACAATGCAGTCAATATATGTAGTGTGGAATTAGGCCTCTGCTCCACAGCCGTGTCTAGCCAGTTGTTATAACTAATAACATTATGGCAAAGCATTGTACTTTGTACTGTGCTTAATTGAAATAGGAACTATGTACCTTAAATAATGACTTCTTATTGTATTGTGATTAATAATGATGATGACGATGGTGATGATGGTGATGATGATGGTGGTGGGGTGGTGGTGGAGGTGACAACAACATTGAAGATGACAATGAGATTTCTCTGTGTGTTCTCGGGACAATAAGTGTTTTATCTATCTGGTTAGTATTAATTTGTAGTCTAAATACTAAATGCAAGGTAATGTGACACAGCAAGCCAGGGAGTCAATATCGTTAATGCCATCGGTCTTTCTAGATCTATCTAGTTGTGGTAGGGCTACAGTTTGAGTGAATCTACAAGCGGACCCAGATAACTCAAAATTCCACAATGTTAATTAACCCAAATGTCTATATTAGAGTAATCTATAGACACCACCATACCATGGTCCTTTATCTTCAATTTCATTCCAGGCTATGAACTGCTGGCACTTTCTGCAGTTTAGAGCAGGCGTCTTCCTGGTGACTGCGAGGCCAGACACTACTACTCCGAACCAACGACTCACACACATCAACAGTTCTGAGTTATCCAGGTCCGAATGTCATCAACATACACACACACACAGAGTGCACGTCGTAGTTGTAGAAGGTGTCCAGGAGAATGAATGAAGCCTGGCGAGGTGGCCACAGTGGAGGATGACCACACCTGTATTCCTTCCTACCTGCCTAACTAGTACTAGTACAAACAAGAATGTTATCGTGTAGTGTAAATAATGCAAAGCAAAACATAACTTTGCCGATTTTTATTTTATTTTTGTAAATTTTCACATGTAAAAGTACAAATATTGCAATACAACCAAACTACTGTTTATTACTAGACAAAAGTCTAAAAGAAAAGTGAGACTGCCTCAAGATGCACACAAAAAGTCAGCTGTTTACTTGTTTCTTCATTCTATGCCTTTGTTTTTGGGATGAAGGACTTTAGATCAACCAAATTGATGCCAGAAAAGGTTGTTGGCTATATGAAAGCATTCAACAAGTTAAGTGGGTACAACATACTGGGGCAAAGTTAAGAGAAGAAAATTACTCAACGAAGAAAGCAGTACACTGAAATGGCAAAAATATTCAGTGAAAAACGAAAAGCAAATTGTCTAAACATTTGTAGATTGTGTTTCAGTTTCAGAATTGTGCAAATATTATTATGTCCACAGTACACAACTCCTGTTTCTCACTGTCTCGATCACTAGTACTAGTACCATAGTCATTAGATATCCATCACATCGTATGGAGGAACAAATCATATTCATATCTTGTCTGGACTTGAAACCAAATAGAACCAAAAGATGAATAAAAGACAGAAAGAATGGATGAACTGAGATCAAAGGAGGAAATGACAGCTCTGACTGTTTGCTCACCATGAAACATAGCCACAAACACTACACAAACAACTACTAAAAGTGAGAACCCAGTGATATGGTGAACTTGCTGGAATGAATTCTGGTGGAAGTTTAAAAGTTCCAAAACAATGAAACACTGAACAAGTAATAAATATGGAATTATAGAAAACGTGTACCCAAGTAGGAACACGATGATCAAAGGAGCAATTAAGAAATCAAACATTAATTAATACGGAGACGATATTGAAAACACCAATGAAAAAGTTAGAGAGAAATTAATGGGAAAAAAAATTACAACCATGGAGAAAAAAAGAACTAATATTTTGAAAAGTAATTTTCAAAAAAAATAAACGCAAAGCAACCACATATATCAAATAGTCATCTTCACCAGACAACGGAATAAGCTGAGAAACAGCAGCCAGACAAAACTCAAGCAGTAATAAAATACACAAAGAACTATCCAGTAGAAAGAAGAAAATATAAGGAAAGTGAGAGGGGGCCTGGAACGGAAACCTGCTCTCAAAAGCTGTTGAAAATGTTGAGCTTTAAACCTATAATGGATGGGTAATATTCCAAATTCAAATGCTTTGAATACCAACAGCTGGCTTGATAGAGGAAGTCGAAGATTTGGGAAAATGATATAGCAATACTGAAACAATATTTTATTGTAGAGAAAAAAACCCTACCCGATCCCCAAGAGGAGGAACACAAAGCTATTATTTCAAAACGTAAGATATAATAGCCACAGACTAGAACAGAAAATCCTCTTGGGATCAGGACTCAAAAAGAAGTGGTAGTTTTGACATAACATTTTCCATCATCATTCAAAAATTGTATAGTTGCCACAAATAGTGTGGAATCAATAAAAAATGGAATTGCATATATCATTGCCAAGGCTGTGCGGCCTTAAACAGGAGACTTGATGAACTTGGAAGTTTACAGGGAAGAGGAAGTATATATATTATATGTAGTAAGGCTATAATAGTTGCTGTTCCAGCTAGAGCAGATCTATTGCGTCTGAGATATAATATGCCTACCCGTTCCCTTTTAATAATTTTCCATGTAAAAAAGCCTATTACAATATTATAATATTTGGCAAAAAAATTCTGGAGCTGTAAAGTCTCCAAACTAAACATTTATTCAAAAGAGCCATATAATAAAACAATCACAATACTGCAATTTTTGTCAAAGTACGCCACGGGTAAATAAGTGTCTGTGTAGCTGAGCTGTCATATTTCCATCATCAAGAACGAGCCGTTGAGTCTCGACATAGAGACAGCACCTGCTTACTAAATGGAGTCTCGTCACTCTACGATAAAATGTTATTACTCTCACTTTGTCTTTCTCTAGGTTGAATAGTCGACTTATTATTGTTTTATATTTAGCTTTTACAATATCAAATATTATCATAAAGTTAAAAAACAGTCATCCAAAAAAACAAACAAACAATAATCAACAACATTATTATGCACTTTAGTCAAGTCACAGCGCGGTGAGATTGGGGAACGATGATCACATTTAGCTAGAGACTTTCTCAGTTTTTAAACAAGGGGAAGAAGAGGGAGAAAGATTAGTTTTCAAACAATTGTTATCGGGATGGGGGAGTGTCATATAACAAGTGTGTAGGATACTGTGCAGCAGACAAGAAGAAAAAATATTCTGAACTATGTATGCACGGTTGGAGGAGATAAAGAGATACAGAGGAGTCTTTTTACGTGCGTAAGAGAGAAAGGGGAATTGTAGGAGGCGATGCCTCCAATCAAACAGGAATACGTTAGAAGAATGAGCGTGTTCTACTTGGTCCCCGTATATGATGATATGCTCATTGTAAAATGCGCCACTGAAGTGATATGAACGAAACTGGGGTGGAGTACGACTGACTGCAACAGGTCGTCATCTCCACTGAGTTTATTGCCATCAAGAGAAGCGATGGAAAGATGAGGATGAATCGATAGCAAAACCGGTGGAACAAAACAACATTGAACAGCAAGTATATCATCAGCATTTGCATCATGGAAGAACAGACAATTATTTGCTAACTGGTCTCAGCAATTCCTCACAACGACATAAAAATGGGTTTCATTCATTATTGCATATTCATTCTTCTCCCTTAAAATAATTTGATTACAAAAAACTGGATCAAAAACAGGTTGAAGGATTTATAAATGAGAGCAAGAGAAAGCCTCGCATCAAGGTTTTGGTCATATCACATTGCAATCAAATGGATAAATACACACAAATTATGAGGCCGTGCTGCAGAGGGTTTTTGTGATGGTTAGGGTCATGCTTTACAAAAACAAAGTTTAGCAGTTAATTTTGGCATTTTGAGCTCATCTTCTACCGTTCACAAAATGTTTTAACAAATAGACAATACCTGACCTTTAGACGCTTGCTACATCTTTCCACTACTGCATTAAAACAGATTTAATAATGAATATAATTTGAGAGAATGAAAGAACCAAACAAAAACTGTCATGCCAGAACAAAAAGTCAACTCAGGATTCAACAAAACATAATTTTAATATGTTGCACATGAAGACAAACCAATCAGACCAAAATCAAAGTCTAAAAACAAAAGCAAGCAAAAAAGTGAAATGAACAATTAACACAGTAAACATAGATAAAGGTATGCTGACAGCATTAACCAACATTACAAAAGGAACTAACTCCAAAAGGAAGTAGAGTCTGTACAGTACGTCCGTCTGTCATCCGGTGAGTCTGTACAGTACGTCCGTCTGTCATCCGGTGAGTCTGTACAGTCCATCCGTCTGTCATCCGGTTCATTGGTTCTTGTATCATTATTATTATTATTGTTATTATTATATCATTATTATGAATTTCAAACGAGAAAAATATGAAAGAAAAAAAGAAAAAACTGATTATGTTAAAAACTATACATAATAATAATATGTTCATATACGCAAAGAAAATAGTGAAAACAATTATTCCAAAGCAAGGTAGTTATCCCTTCAAACTGAGCAAAAATAGAATTAGTCCAATAATATGATAAAACTGTTAGAGGATTACAAACCATAAACAATCCAATCTACAATGAATAATAAATTAAATAGACAAAATTATATTCTTCATAATTCAAATGTTCACAAATATATTACAAAATAAGCCTCCATGATTTCATTCTTTAAATATTTTTTCAAATGCAAATAAGGAAACGATAGAACTGAGCTGGGGAAACAAAGAAACCTTATACCAAAGGCAAACAAGTCCTAATGTATTCTACGCCTAGTCTAGTCTTCATTTGGCTAAAGTCTAAAGGTTTGTCTGTGTTGAAGTCATTCAAGTTAATAATACAAAATATCAACTTGTTCACAAAAACACCCATTCTTTTTGTGCTGCAAATCGAATTAATTAATAATACATTAAATATGAAATACCTCCATCAAGAGAGTCAACAATTTGATCAGAACCACCCCAACTCCCACACCCCACCCTGCCCCCCACCCCACACCCTGCCCCCCACCCTGTCCCTTAACTGTCCATTTTAATGCTTTGTTCGATAAGAAAAAAGTGATTTTGTAACAGACTTCATTGAAGGCTTCAAGAAGGATATATCCGTAAAGTGCAATACCCTTTACATACTGAGTTTCAACCATTGTCTGAAGTTAACAAAATATTTATCTGGCAACATTTGTTCTCTGAGATCATTAAAGCTTATATTGCAAGTTAAAACAAATGTGGCCTACCACTGAATATTTTCCTTCTTCAAATGTGAATTTTGTTCGAGGGTATTGCAGCATTATGAAAGTGGGAGAAAGATAAATGTTATGAGCAATGAATACATTAAGGTTTGCGTCCACTGGCTTTAAAAGAGACTTGCAATACTCGATTGCCAAGGGTAAATCCATTGAGATTCTGAATAGCCATGAGCGCCTCTTCATAGTTGGTCATGGTTACAAAACCAAATCCTTTACATTTTTGTGTGGTAAAATCTCGAATCACTTTAACACTTTGAACGGCACCAAACGGCCCAAAGAGCTGCCACAATACGCTGTCCTCCGTGTCAGGGGCCAGGTTGTAGACAAAAATACACCATCCAGTGGCGTTCAAAGCTGTTGTGGAGGAGCTGCTGCTGGTAGCTGCTGCTGCTGCCGCTGTTGCTGCTGTAGTGAGAGTTGTTGGTAAAATAGTGTTCTGCAACAGTCCAGATTCCAATGGTGAATACCTGTGGATTAAAGGTAACTCGTCAAACATCAGGTAACATTTTTGAAAGAAAGAAATGACAACATGAGAATAAACTATAAGACTTTCTGACAAATGCTTGAGTCAGTAACACAGATTTTGTTTGTTGGATACTGCAAAGTAGTGTTGGAACAAACCCATGTTCAATCTCAAGTGGAGCAGATATTGACCCTTTCTGAATGACCAAAAACAGAGTTGGAGAATCTCTGGACCAAAGACCTTTTGAATAAGCAGGTGGTCAGCATAATTGTGTTCATAAGCCTTTATTGGTGCTATGAGTAGTACATTAAAAGTAATGGGAAGAGGGCCAATTAATAAACAAATTAGTGGTGTCTTCTTATGGCTACCCATCAGCAGAGGCTACCATAAACTGTAAGAACTTGATATTGGAGGAAATCTTTTTTAAAAATAGATGGTCAATTCATGCAGCATAACCCATGATGGTAATAAACAAACAATACCACCCATTATGGTCATCCTTGAGCCTCCATCTCATTTTGGGCTCATCAACCAAAACAACCAAGGGTTTGTATAGGAAATGAAAGAGGATTGTTACAATACTCTACCTAAATCGACTGGAAGCTGTGGCATGATGGATTGGTCCAAAGAAACGTCTGTGTGTGGGGGAGAGATATGTGGCCAGAGCCAGTGGGGCCATGCTTGCCAGATTCTTGTTGGAGCTTGGAGAATTGGCAAATTTGACTATAATGGGATCAATACAGCCCTCTGGTATGTGGTTGTTCAACTTCTGAATGGCACGCTCTGCTTCACCCCTTTGGTCAAATCTAATGAACCCGACTCCTTTAGATAAACCTAAGACAAAAACATAAAATAGACATGAAATTCGGTTGTTTCGTTTAGGTGTGTCTATGTGAAATAAAAGTCAATTCTATTCCATTAAAGTAAATTACAATCTCAATGGTTTAGCCTTTCCATGACAAAATACATTTCTGCTTTTTGTGTAATGCCTAAGAAAACGTAGTCCTACTTTTTACAGTGATTGGTTTGATCAATATTCAATTTCAAACCATCGATTTTTTAAACTTTATTTCACATCAATGTATTCATGACATAGTATTCAAACAAACAATAGTTTACTAATCTGACATTTCTGAATAGTGTCAAAAAAATAATAAATAAATAAATTATTCAACCAAATCTAATGAAAAGGCAAAATTAAATCAATGCTAAAATAAGAGGAAAAAAGTGCAGAAAACTGCGAGCTCATGCATGTTCATCATGTACAAAATAAAGAATAGTAACATGTCTTAACTATGCGCTAGGTAACGTAATATATTCAAACTAAAGCCAAAAGGGTGCGCTGTTTGAAGAAGAGCATTACTATGAGTATCATCCACAAGGCCCACTGACGACGCGAGTAGAAATTGGCAAGCTCTCATCTTTGCACACATCATCAACTTACACATTGACGAGTATATGTATCATAATGGAGTCGAGATGGTTTCCAAAAAAAGATAATAACCAGGGGTTCACAACACAATAACAATATCGAGAGAAAAAAAAACACTGAACCTATGAGTGAAATAAAAATGAAGCACTAGATATGGAAGAAGAAATGATGGAGAGATCGGCCCAGACATTCAACTGAAAATAACAACTGCTGTAAGAACATAAAAACGTACGTTTAATCTGGTTGGGATATTTTCATCCATCTTTAAACTTTAGGTGTAATCAAGATATAATGTCCAGTTGACTCGTTCATAGAATTCATGTTTAGGGTGGCAGTACGGTAATAGGTCAGTAGTAAACGCGTAAACGGTGTGTGGCCACGATCATCATCACACCACCCTAGCTACAGCTGGGAACATCCATGCCGATTCCATAACAACAGGCCATATTGACAGACAGACAGACATGAAAGGAACAAAATACCAGCAGCAAAACAAGCTCCAAAAACTCTCATTAGAAGCACTGAACTAAGAACATGCATAACACAGGACGCTGTCAAAAAAAAAAACATATTTGAAAAACACTTGATGAAATCCGAGACGCTCAACTAAAACAATGAGTAGGAGTCAGCCTACTTTGACGTACAAGGAAAAAACGAAAATGACGTCGGCAGCAGTATGGAAGGTATTTGAAACGAAGTGAAACCCCTAAACAGGACAATAATGATATGAGAAGATGACGTCTGTTTCAATGTGCAATAGCTATAATATCCTTCCAATTGAAATGGTTTCCCTGGCATCCAAGTCGAGGAGAGATAAATGAATAATGCGCTAGGGTCGTGTTACTGTCTATGTTCAAACAGACGCATAGAAAACTGTTCCGTGTTAAAATTTCAAGTAAAGTAATTCTATTCCTTTTTCGAAAACTTCCATAAAGACACTCAGCAAAACTATTTCCATCGCCTACTCTACACGTAAGACAAAAACTGAAAACTAGAGATAATTAAATAGCGTCTCTCTCTTTCACGTAAATCAGGTGGTGAATGCAAAGAAAAAAAATAAGAAAGAACAAGAAAAAATGAAATACCAAACAAAACGAATCACAAAATGAAGAAACAGGAATCAAAGAGACTGATTTTACGAAGAAAAAAAATCCTACCAAGACACTAGAATTAAAAATGAACCCTCATGCAAATCAAATTGAAATGAACAGAAGAAAACAAGAATATACTGAAGAACTGCTGACCTGTATTTGTATCATAAAGAATTCGAGACGTAATTATCTTCCCACAGTGAGAGAACAACTTCTCCAAATCCTGCTGGGCCATAGACTTTGGCAGCCCACTTACATACAAGTTAGCACCTTTTATACTTTCGCTACTGGGCCTTGCGTATGATACCTAGAGGAATTGGTTGTTAAAGTTCAGGTTTTAATCGGTGTGGAGAGAGAGAGAAAAACAAATGTGTGAACAACCCGATTTTCCAAAGGGTGTTATGCTGATGCATCAGTGCTTGGCCATTTTCCTCCAAATAGCTACTACCTACTATGAGCCTAAAGCATTGAATCCAATCGAGCACAATGCGGGGGGTATATTCTATTACTATCATCGTGATTGGGAATGGAGACACAAGGCGAGGGAGGCAATCACACGCGCGTTATATGGACCAGATAATAATAACCAAAATAATTCGATTAAACCGAAAAAGGAAAAAATAATAATGTTAAGACGAAATAACAATAATAATGGCAGATGAAGTTTACAAAATATAGGGAGAGGTAAATTTGCAGAGATACGACGACGACGAGGAGGAGGACGATGAGAGTCGACAGGTTACCAAGGCCATGCATCAACGATCGGTCACATTGTTAGTCCCAAGCAACACAAGGCCACAACCAACTATGCAAGCCTTGGCTATCCTGGATCGATTCGTGGAAATGTCTAACGAACATGACTCGACTCCTATACTCCCATGAATAAAGATGAAGATTTTCTACCCAAAACGTTGAGAGGAGTTTCTAATTTCCTGACTAAACTGGACGAGTAGAGGCAAAGAGCAAACACTGATGCACCATGGCATTCATATAAAAACGACTGGCTCGATGTGAAAGGGTGTACCTGTGGTTTGGTCATAAAGTATTCTTGAAGTAATGATATTCCCGGACTGAGAGAACAAAGCCTCCAAGTCCAGCTGTGTCATAGATTTAGGCAAGCCACTAATATATAAGTTTGCTCCTTTAATGCTCTCAGAGCTGGGGCGTGCAAGAGATACCTGAAAATCAAGAAGAGTGGTAAACAAATGCAAAACAAAAACTAAACAACATAAGGAAATGAACCAAACAAAATGAAAAGTAAAAAGTCGTTAATCGTTGGATCATTCTCATGTATTTCCCACGTTCAAGCGGCTTTCACATTGCAACACGTGTGTGTGTGTGTGTGTGCCTGGATAATACCGCCATTTTTCATTACCACGATTTGATTACAAATTCAAATTGAGAAGCTACCATGTGTGTGTGACAGCGCGCATAGCCTTACTACATTAGTATTAGCGGTGCATTATCTAATCATTATGTCTGTTCTTCATTACACATCGCCAGCTGATCTGACAGGTATTGGTATTACATTACAAGGTCTATACCGATATCGATGGAACATACATATCTTGGTGTGACATATTTCTCTCGCATACACCTTATTATTATGTTGTACTCCTCTCTATGGATCTTCTACCATTCCCTTGATCTGTCGTATAACTATAACTGGCCATCTGCCTGCTACACATCGATCAATCTATTCAGCTAGCTAGCTACTTTGGTGCCTGCCTATTTATCGATCGATCGGTCTTGAAGTAACATTCCTTCATAATTCGTTTTTTCCCTTGATCTTCTTTAGAGTGATAACCCGAAAGTTCACAACATTTATTAATTCCCTAGTGGAGTGTGGGTTTCACTTTTCCAAGCTGGTAGATGACAATCGGCGGTAACAGTCGTCTATCGAATACCAGAGCGGGTATTTAATGAACTTTGATGGTAATGTGGGGCATATGTGACGACATAATTTGGGTTACTTTTAACAATAGATCGACTCATTCGTCGGTCCCCAGCTCCGAATCGATCACTCACTGTCTGTCTGGTCAATCAAAGGATTCGCTCGCCAACATTCCGACGTGTAAGCCAGCCTACACGGGCGGCTTTGGCCAACGAAAAGCATGAATAATGCAGACTGCTCCCGGGTTTACTGGCCCGTGAATAGGGACTGGTGTCAAGTCCTACTGCTGTCAATTCCTGCTGTCCATCAGCAGACAAAGGCTTAACCATATTATGTTAGTTGTGCTTATGGAACAACTGACGCTACCGTTGTTGGTGGACCACATGGTCACATTTACATCATGTTGGATACAATTCAAATATTCATTTTTACGTCTCTCTCTCTCTCTCTCTCTCTCTCTCTCTCTCTCTCTCTCTCTCTCTCTCTCGCTCTCGC